>JAQZBX010113786.1:0-10075 GCA_029593785.1 Cabassous unicinctus
AGCCACATCCACCCCCCCACCCACGAAGCATTAAATAGAGTGTTCCAGGCATGGAGACGGGTGGGAGTCGGTTTGACTCGTAGATTCCTGGCTCTAACTTAGGCTGATGTGGAATCAGGGTTAGGCACAGGGGAGGTATGAAAGAAAACAACAGCAGGGGAGCGCTGTAGCTCAGTGGTTGAGCGCCTGCTTCCCATGTACAAGTCCCAATTGTTCCGAATATTCAAGACCACATACCATGCAGGTTTCTATACATGCTGGTATTAATCCTTTATCAGATGCAGAAACTGAGGCACAGAGAGCTTAAGAAACTCACTGAAAGTGCACAGCTAAGAGAGGGAAGCATGGTTCAGCCCTGAGTCAGTGGCCAGAGCCCACAGTTTTGAACACTGGGCATTGTTAGACTCAGGAGATTAGAGTAAAACGATGATCCCCATTCTCTGGAAAAGAGCTATAGCTAGTCCCGGAGTGGGCACTGTCCCTACAACTCCCAAATGTTTTCAGACCCACTGAAATGAAGTCACTTACCAGCTGCTAAAAGTAGGAGATGCAATAGTAACCAATACACAAGAGGAGTGTTTCCTTTCTGCATCTTCATCTGCCTCCTTGTGCCTGGCTCCCAGATGTGACCGAGACCTAGAGGGCTTGAGAAAGGCGCGCTCAGGGTGCTGAGCCGTGGCTCGCCTCAGTGTGGGGTCTTGGAAAACTCTTGAGATGGGGAGGGGCGCTGGATGTCTGCATGCCTTGGGCTTCCTCCGTGCGATGCTATCACCTGCTTCTCTCCTGGGAAAGAGCTGCAGGGGCTTTTGTAGCTTCTTATTGGGTGCAAAGGGGCTGGGCATTTGACGTGTTGCTTCCGCCACCTGTGAGCAGGTGACAAGACAATGCTGAGCCTGTGGAGGCGCCTGGGGGTCAGGAGAAAGGTGAGAGTGGAGAATGGCATGGCCACACCAGGAGGGCAGCGGGCTGGGTTGGAGCAGGCAGGGTGGAGAGGAGATCAAGCATGTCAGAGGAGAGGGGCCCCTCCTCTAGGGCAGGGATGGGGACAGAAACCTGCTGAGCTGCACTCGTTTCAGGTCACAAGCCTGGCTTAGCGCAGAAGCAGACCTGATGACTGAGCCCAGGGCGCAGAAGGCTCTCCAGGGCGTATCAGCAGGTATAGAGATGCTGGGCCTTGAAGCCGCTCATTCTTACTGCTGGATTTTGTCAACTTGCTTTCCCAGGCATGTTCCAACTGACAATCCCACCAGCGGTGTGGGAGTTCCCACAGGTCCGTAGCCTCATCACCTTTATGTCAGACTCTAAGTTTTGCCAGTCTGGTGGGTATGAAATAATATCTCGTTATGGTTTTAATCGACATTTCCATGATTACAAATGAAGATGAGTATAGTTTATTATTAATTGAACAATAAGATTCTTCAGTAAGTCGCCTGTTCAGTTTATCTATGCATTGTTTCATTTTTTCTTTTGAAATCGTTTTCTATACATTCTGGTATTAATTCTTTGACAGTAATATGTGTCGCATATATCTTCTCCCATTTGTGGCTTGCTTGTCACTCATTTTGGTGCCTTTTGATGAAATGCAGCAAGGTTTTCCTTTACAGCTTAGGTTTAAAGACTTTGCTACTCTGAGCTCATAAAAATATTCTCCTATGTTATCTTCTGAAATGTTATAGTTTTGTCTTTCACTTGGCATTTTTAGTCCATTTATATTTACAGTAATTACTGGTAGTGAAGAATTATGATGAGTGAAACTGTTTTCCTGGTTTATATGAAGTAGAAGTGCTCGAGAAACAGCAGTGGCAGGCAGTACACAGGCCAATATGAAGAACCCAAATCCAAAAGTCAGAGCATCTGAGCAGGATGGTTTTGCCTTAGACATTTACAGGGAGGGATAAGCAAGTTTCAGGTGGGGTGATTCACAGTTGGGATTGTTTTGCAATCAGAAGAGGTCTCAGGTAGCTGAATAAAAAAATCCCTCTGTGTTTATCTAGTTTCAGGAGGGCAAATAGTTCCAGCGTTAGTCACTCACTCATGAGATGAAGAATGGGAAGCTGGCTAGGGGTGAGAGGGGAAGGGTCTGCGTCTGGCCTTGTAATCTGAATCGGGCAAAGTGGAAAGGCCTGTGCTCGGTCTTGTCACAGGTAAACAGGGGAGTCACCTGTGAGTCTGAGAGGAGGCATGAGGAAGAGTGCAGTGCATTTGTGGTAAGCTCTTTCCCAGAACACAAGGGAAGGGGTCAGAAAACCAAAGACTGGGGGGGGGTTCTTAGTCTCTCCTGTTTTCTTGGAGCACAGGGTCCAGGCAAAGTTCAACATTGTCAATGTCATGATCATTTATGGAGAAAATCCTATGAAAGCAACTTTTAAAAGATTTTTATCTTTTTTGTTTGATCCTAGAACTAATAAGTGAGTTTACATAGGTTGCAGGATAAACATTCAATATTTTAAAAATCAATTGTATTTCTACGGTTGTAAAACTACAATTCCATTTACAAGAACACCCAAATACATGAATTACAAAGGAAAAAATTTAGCAAAATATGTGCAAGACCTGTTCACTGAAAACTACAAAACACGGCTGAAAGAAAATTACGGACAACTTAATGGAGAGATAGACCATGTTCATGGATTGAAAGAGTCAATATTGTTAAGATGTCAGTTCTCCTCAGATTGATCCACAGATGCAATACAATCCCAATCAAAGCTCCAGCAGGCTTTTATGAAGAAATTAACAAGCCGATCCTAAAATTTATTTAGAAAGGCAAAGAACCTAGAATAGCCAAAGGAATGGTTTCAATTTAAATAAACTTTTTATTTTAGAATAGTTTTAGAGCTACAGAAAAGTTGCAAAGATCACACGGGGAGTCTCCATGTATCCATCACCCAAATTCCTCTTTTGTTAATGTCTTATATTACCATAGCGCATTTTTCACAACAGAGAACCAGCATTGGTATCTTCCTAGGAACTAAACTCCACCCTCTAGCTGCGTTTCACTAGTCTTTTCCTAATGCCTCTTTTCTGTTCCAGGATACCACATTACACTCAGTCACCATATCCCCTTATTCTCTTCTGGTCTGTGATATTTTCCCAGACTTTCCTTGTTTTTGATGAACTTTACAACTTTGAGGAATATTGGTCAGGTAATTTGTAGAGTATCATTCAATTTATGTTTATCTGATATTTTCCTCATGGTTAGACTGGGGTCCTGGGTTTTGGGGAGAAACACCTCAGAGGTGGTGTGTCACATTCATCACAGAATATCAGGAATAAAAGTTATCAATATGACTTACATGGTCAAAGTACTGTTTGCCAAGTTCCTCCACTATAAATTACATTTCTCCCTGCTTTCCATGCTATGCTCTTTGGAAGCAAGTCACTAAATGCAACCCATATTCAAACAGGGTGGGGGAGCTAAGTTCCACCTCTTTGAGGGCAGAGTATATCTATCTATCTATCTATCTATTATTTAGAATTCTTCTGTAGGAGAGATTAGTCTTTTCTATCTATCTATCTATCTGTCTATCTATCTATCTATACCAATGTGGACTAATAGACAGTCATTTTATACTTTAGGTTGTAATCCAATACTACATTATTTATTTTGTTGCTCAAATTGTTTCAGCTTAGCCAAAACAATTTTTTAAACAAAGAACAAAGCTGGAGAACTTATATTACTGATTTCAAGACTTTCTCTAAAGCTACAAAAGTTAAGACAGTGTGATATTGACAAAAGAGTAGACATACAAATCAAAGAAACAGAGTCCAGAACCCATACATATATGATCAATTGGTTTTTGACAAAGATGTTAAGGGATTTCAATGGAGAAAAGGAAGTCTTTTCAACAAATGGTGCTGAAACAACTAGATCTCTTTATTGGGGGGAAAAAAGGCACCATAACCCTTACTTTCTACCACGTACAAAAATTAACTGGAAGTGGATTATGGACATATAACTAAGATATAAAATTTTTGAACTTCTGGAAGAACACATGGGAGAAAACCTCTGTGACATCAGGAGAGTGTGGTGTGCTGAATTATACACCCCAGAGGAAAGCATGTCTTCATCTTAATCCATTGCTGTGGGTGTGAACCCATTGTAATTAGGACCTTTTGAAGATGTTATTTCTAGCTGAGGTGTGGTCCAAATGAATGAGACTGGACCTCGGTCCTATCACTGGGAGTTTATGACAAGAAAGCCATGTGGAGAAGAAGCCGGAATTCAGCATCACCGTGTGCCCTGCCATGCGATGCCTTGACTTTTCCCTTCTCTGAACCTCAAAACCATGAGCCAATGAATCCCCATCATTGAAGCCCATTCTGGCTTAATTTGTGGTATTCTGTGGTATTTGTGATCAAAGCCAGGGAATTAAGACAGAAAGGCTAAAATTTCTTAAACAGGACACAAAAATCACAAACTAGAAAAGAAAAATTTGATAAATTGGACTTCATAAAAATGTAAAACTTTCAATCATCAAAAGACACAATCACAAAAGAAAAGTCAAGTCACAGACTTGGAAAAATATTTTCAAAACATATATATGATAAAGGCTTTTACCCAGAATGTATAAAGAACTCTTATTACTCAATAATAAAACAAAAAGATTTGAACAGTCACTTCACAAAAGAATATATATTAATGACCAATAATCACATGAAAAAATGCTCAACCTAACTAGTCATCAGAGAAATACAAATTAAAACTACAGTGAGGTCCCTTTTTACAGTCACTGAAATTAATAAGGTTAAAAAGACCTACAAGGCTGGCAAATGTGTGAAGCAACTGGCACTTCGTACATTGGTGGTGGGGATGCAAAATGGTAGAGTCATTTTAAAAGACAGTTTACAGTTTCTTATAAAGTTAAATATGCTCCTACCACACGACATGACAGTTCCATTTCTAGGTATTTACACAAGAAAAGTGAAGGTGGAAACATGTCCAAGACATGTGGCAGTGTGGTATTGGCATGAAGTTAGAAAACTAGGTCAACAGAGCAGAATAGAAAGTCCAGGAGCAGATGCACTTATATATGTGTGACTGATATTTTTACAAGACGGCAAAGGCAAATCAGCGGAGAAAGGATATTTTTCAACAAATGGTCCTGTAACTCTTGGATAACCATATTTTTAAAATGAGCTTTGATTCATACATCACATCATATACAAAACTTAACTCTAAGTGGACCATAAGCCTGAACTTAAAAGCTGAAACTGTCGCGCACATGTGGCACACTTTTTCCACACTCCCTCATTATCAACACAGTACATCTTTGGCATAAATGTGTGAATATTACATTATTACTGTTAACCACAGGTGGTAGCAGTCTGATGATGTCTCGTGGTCCGTGATGGGTGTTCCACCACGGTGTGGTGTGTTGATAGAGCGGTATTGTTTGGGAATTTTGCACATGTGCATGATTGTTTTATAGGTTTAAAACTTCTGTCATAAAAATATGTTTGAAGAATGATGGTGGGTTGGGGGGAAAATACACCAAATAAAAGATAAGGACTGTAATTAGCCGTAAGAGTTTGACAATATTCTTTCATAATTTGTAACAAATGTCTCACGACAATGCCAGGTGTTGGTGGTGGGGTGATGTTTGGGACCCCTGCATGATGTTAGGCATGTTTGCTTTGTAAGTTCACAACTTTTACTGTACACTTATTGTTTATGTATGTTCATGTATAAATGAGATAAAAATAATAGTAGGGTGGGTTGGGGGAAAATACTTTGGTTGGTAGTAATATTTGAGGATGCTCTTTCATCATCAGTTAAAAACGTTTCACAACAATGCAAGGTGTTGGTGGTGGGGTGAGGTACGAGAGCCCTGTATGATGCTATGTTTGTTTGTTTTGTAAGGTCACAATTATTACTACACACTTATTGTTTATGTATGTTTGTGTATGAGTGACATACTTCAATAAATCTTTGTTTGTTTTGTTTTCAGGAGGTACCAGGAATCAAATCCCAGACCTAGTACACGGGAAGCAGGCACTCAACCATTTGAGCTACATCCGCTCCCTAGAAGCTTTATATTTTTTAAAAAGTTGTATTTATTTTCATTTATTTATTTCTCTCCTCCTCGTTGTTTGTGCTCACTGTCTGCTCACCTTTTCAGGAGGCTCCAGAAACCGAACCCAGGAGGGAGGCTCCTGCTCACTTGCACCGCCTCAGCGCCCTGCTTCGGTTCATCTCTCGTGGTTCCTCACTGTCTCTCGTTTGAGTCATCTCACCGCGTCATCTGGCTGCCTCAGCTCGCTGTCTTGCTCGGCTTCTTTAGGAGGCACCGGGAACCAAACCTGGGACTCCCATGTGGTAGGCGGGAGCCCAGCTGCTTGAGCCACATCTGCTCCCCAGAAGCTTCATTTTTAATAGGCAAAACTTTGGAAATAAATGTCTTTTGATAGGTAAGTGGATAAACAAATTATTGCATATACACACAATCAGATACTACTTAGCAATAAAAAAGAATAAACTATTGATACATGTAACGAGATAGATGAATTTAAAAATTATGTGTGAGAGAAACCAGACCAAAGAGATTATATACTCCATGATCCATTTATACAAAATTCTACAAAATAGAAACTAACCTATAGTGACAGAAAGCAGAGAGTGGTGCCCCGGGGGGAGAGGGAGGAGAGGGAGAGGCACATGGCAGTGGGTATGCCCTGCATTTACTGTGGTGAGGGCTTCATGGGTGTAAACCTACATCAAAACTGATTGAACGCTACACTTTAAATATGTATAATATCAATTATACCTTAATAAGTTTTTAAAAATAAATATACAAAATTCTTATAAAAAAGAGAAAATTAAAATTCAGAAAAATCTTGACATTTGACAATAAATTTTTGTGCTTTTGAACATCTTGAATTTTTAGCAAAGACTTCTTGCTTCCAAAAATGTTTCCTTCTTTGCTGTTTTAACTATTGCCACTCTACTTCCTTGACTTCCGCCCATATGACTTCCGCCCATATGTGAGGTGACGACGGGGCTTTTCCCACCTTTTCTCTTTTCTAAATTCCATCCCTATGTTTAGGACAATGAGACTGTTAGGGTGTTTTTATGTCTAAACTATCTTCAGGGTTTCCCGATGGCCGTTCCCACGTCTTGTAAGAGAGGATGTGAGAAATAAGTGGGCATGTGTGTTTGAGATTCGTCATAGTTTGACCAGTTTAAACTACCACATGAACTCACTCAAAGCCAATGCCCTTGAGCCTCTACCTTGGGAACCATCAACATTTCATTTATTTAAAAAGTATTACAGCAGCTCCAACTCTGCGCACTTTCAACCCTATGAGCTCTGTGTTTGTCCATGGGAAAAATGATACTTTTGGAGTTTTTACTCAAAACCCAAGAATCATGGTAAACCTACAGCTGAACTTCGCATTCTCCTGACTATGTATGTAGCTATGGATTCGCCAGCTTTGTCGTGCTGTTGCCGTGGCAACCAAACTAGTTAAAGCCGCATCATCATTTGTTCTCCTCTCCTTTTCGCTTTGTGGGTCACTCGTGCAATAGAGGCCTCATTAATCCAAAACAATGCCCAGCACTTCTCAGCCACACCTCACCTGTGAGGTCCTTGCAGGAAGATCCTGAGATTCGACCTATGTTCTCCTGTGGAAGGTCCACCTTGGTGCATCTCCATCTTCTCTGGTGTTGTGACAAGTAATTCTGTACACACAATTGTGTTAGTCAGCCAAAGAGGTGCTGCCACAAAGTTCCAGAAATCTGTTGGCTTTCATAAAGGGTATTTATTTGGTGGTAAAAGCTTACAGTTATGAGGCCATAAATAGTCCAACTCAAGGTAATTTCTCACCAGTCAGCTGCCACGTGGTGACACAAGATGGCGGCTGATCTCTCCTGGTCTCTCCTTTCTCCTTCCTCTTAAGGCTCCGTGGTCCCAGCTTCTTCTGATCTCAACTGGAGGCTGGCATAGGGCTCGTCTCTCTTCCTGGGCCTTCAGCTGTGTGAGCCTTCTCCTTTCTGTCACAGGGCAGGGCCACAATGACCAAGTTCTCTCCTCTTCCGTGTGTCTTCTTCTGTGTGTCTTCTTGAGTGAGTGTCCGTTTACATGGCTCACCAAGGAGGCAGGGACTCAACCCTGAGTCACGCCCTACTGACTTCCTCAAATCAAAGCCCGAATCTTGATTTAACAAAGTAAACATAAAACCTTTGAATTTAATACAATCAAAGTGTATCTCGCCCAGAGAAACAGACCAGTTTACAAACATAATCAGTATCTTTTTTTTGGAATTCATAAATAATATCAAACTGCTACAACAATCATAGTTACAAGCTGAATTTCTAAAAAAAAGAAAGAAGGACATCACTGGGCCCACTTCTGCATGACATACTACCAGAATATTAGGTATATTGGAAAAGACCAAAAAATTCAGCCTTAGAACCACGCTGAAAAGATCTTTTTATGATCAATCCCAGCGGAAATCTGACCCTGAGACACAGTAAAAGACCTCCTGGAGCTGATGCCCTTCAGAAAAGGACAGCTTCCTCTCAAGTTTCAAGGATCCAGAATCTTAGCACATTTCTCCATGCACTCACCACAGACTCACGTTCACTTAAATTTTACCATTTGTGCCTTCCTCCTCCTCCTACTGCTTTCCTTTTTTTGTTGTTGTTTGTTCAAGCTACTAGACCAGACCATTGAAATCGCTGCTCAAACACTTTTGCTCTTTTCCCAGCTTGGTTTTCCTATAAACCCTTGAAGGCCCTAATCTGCCTTCCTCAAACAAGAGCAATGATTGCCAAATTTTCCAACTCTTAGACTTGTTTGGCCTCAGAACTCTCTAGCAATAGTCATATAGCTGACCTATAAGCCCATTGATGTTATGCTCACTCTAACCCAAAAATCACATTCTGTTTTATATTCAGTATAGAAATAGTAACTCCAACTTGATAACTTAACAGTAAGGGTCCAAGACACACTGTTTTTACTGATTTGTGGAAGAATTTCTACGCTGGTGATCTGTAATATATCCTTAACTATGGTCCAACTAAAGAATAAAACAGCTCACACTTCAGAGGCCCAGCACCCTGGCACAAATCCGCTGGTTATAGTCCTGCATAATAAATTTGTCCCTGACTATTTATTGGTCAAAGTGGAGTTTGCACAATAGCTAATGCATCTTACTGTGCCTTTGTAAACATTTCGGGAAAGATGGAGCCATTATTCATCAATTAGGGGGAAAAATCTACTTGGTTAGCTAAGGTTACTCAAAATGATTCTTGAAACTTATCATCCTCAAGGCCAAACTGCCCTGTCTAGTCACTCTGGTAACTTCCAGCCAATACGTAACTTACGAAGGAAAAGAAAACAAAATTCGCTGTTTCAAGAATACAGTTTTTTTTTCCTCCTCCATCTCCACTTAACTTATAAATCCTGTTTTTCCTGTGATGACAACGATTGTTCTCCCGCATATACAAGTAATCGCTCCACATGCTGTTAACTAAACTAATGATTCTAGGTTATTCTTTGACAGTTGTTTGGATTATTTTCTGCTTTCTATTGCCCCACAATTTCTTTCTTTTTCTCTCCTTTCTTGCCTTCTTTTGGATTGAGAATATTTTCATTTTTTATTCACTCTATACAAGTATAGTTTACATACTATAAGTACATTATTTTAGAGGTTACCCTAAATATTTTGGCATGCATACTTAAATTATCAGTGTCTGAGTGTAATTAATGTCTTTGCTTTCCTTCAAAACAATATACAGACCTAGGGATACTTTCTTACCCAATTCATACCCTAATGTAACCATACATTTCACACCTGTTTTGTCTTTGTAGCTTCATGAGACAGTATTGCTCTTGTTTTCACAGTCAGTGTTTGTGTTTGCCGACATTTTACTTTTTCTCTGTGTTTTTTTTAGGAGGTACCCAGGACCTCATACATGGGAAGCAGGCGCTCGGCATCGTAAGCTACATCTGCTCCCCAGTGAGAGTGGTCTTTTTTTTTTTAGAGATTTATTTATTTATTTATTTATCCCCCCCTTGCTGCTTGTGCTGCTGTGTCCATTCGCTGCGTGTCTTCTCTGTGTCTGCTTATCTCC
>JAQZBX010113787.1:0-10074 GCA_029593785.1 Cabassous unicinctus
AACGATGGGCAACGGCCATCCCAGGGAATGGAGAGGGCCTGCAGCTGAAGGCAAGATAATCCCATCCACTGTATCCACGGGATATAAGCCCTCTCTCACTTGGAGGTGGAGTGGACATCACCATCCCAGTCCCCTGAGGATTGGGGGAGGAGCTGTGGACTAGAGTGGACTTGGTGGTGTTCTGTT
Source organism: Cabassous unicinctus (assembly GCA_029593785.1). Lineage (NCBI taxonomy): Eukaryota > Metazoa > Chordata > Mammalia > Cingulata > Chlamyphoridae > Cabassous > Cabassous unicinctus. The sequence continues at coordinate 187 of JAQZBX010113787.1, forward strand.
GTAGACATATTGTGATTCAAGCAATGGAAGAAATTGTAACAGTGAGGTGGAGCCGGTGGCCACTGGACAAGGGAAAATGGTATGTATTTTGGAATCATTCACTTGATGAAAAATTCTAGATAATTAAAAAACCAGGTCTTTCATGCATGCCTTAGGCTATAGAGGACCCTGATTCCAGATTCCAGGTGGGAATGAGGAATGGGGATGTGAATATGTTCTAGGTAAAGAAAAATGGCCATGTTCTACAGTCTTTGTAATCAACTGAGTTTCCTTTATGTGGTGAGGATCTGTGTGTATGGGGGTCGGAGGTGCTATGTGTGAGTCTCTGTGGTGTGATTGTGAAGGTGGGGTCAGGGGTGACTGTGTTTGCCCAGAATTTGCTTCCATTTGCAGAAGTTTGGGTCTAGTTGTCTCTCAACACCTTCCAAGTCCTGGCAGGGTTTCTGGAGTACATGTGTGAAGGGGTTGCTGGATTGCTTCATACACTGGCTCACACAGTCCCATAGACCTGTCCTCCTGGAAAGGAGTAAACCCAGGACAGAGCCTCAGGACTTCAGGGCCAGGGTGACACTGCTCCTCTCAGAACCCACTGCTCCAGACAGCTATGCCTTGTCCCCACACTGCAGTCATGCTCGTCCCTGGGATCTTTCATCAGTCCTGTATAGAAGCTCTTCCCTTCCAATCTTCCCAAGTCTTGATAAAGCCCTGGAAGGTTCCACTGACTTAAGTGGTCACCACTCCTCTACAACACTATCTGACTTGCATACCAAGGGATGTGGACAAGTTCCTTTATCTCTAATCTCATGTCCATCATAATGGGCTAAGAAACCTAAGGTTTGTTTTGAGGAGGAAATGTCTCCCATATACCTAAGGTCATACCAGGCACAGGACAGTCACTGGATTTGTGAGCTTGGTGGTGTCCCTCTTCCACAGGACCTGGTTTAACTCCAGAACCTGAGACTTGCCCCCAGGGTAGGCTGAATGTGTTCACTGAGCAATTGATTAATTGGTGAGCATTCTTGATTGTTCCTCTAATGTTCCCATACTGGAGAACAATGTGATTGATAGAGGATGAAAAGGAGAAAAGAAAGAGGTAGAAATTAGGAGAGAAAAAGAGGTAAGTCGATATTGAGGGAGAGAAGCAGAAAGAAAGGTGACATCATATACAGAAAGATATGAGGACACAGGTGTTTATCCCTGGACACAGTTATGGTATTTGAGGGCTAGAGATCCTAGACCCTCTCCCTCATTGCAGAGGTGAAGCAATTAAGGCCCTGGGAGAGGAGTGTAGACATGAGGATAGAATTGTGTCCTGGGATCATGTCACACCCTGGCATGAACAGCAGGTGTTCAATTTCTCCACTCAACTCTAACTTTCCCCTTTCCTTTCACAAGACCACCTACACAGTTACTGTGCTTGTTGATTCAGAAGTGTTCTTTATTGATTTAGAAGAGTCTGATACAGACAGCAACAATATGCATGTAATTTATTTCTTCTTTCAGTTTCTTTTTTAAATCTGTTTTTTATTTGTGTTTTTGTATACCTCTTCCCTACTCCATCATTCCCTCTTTATATGATTGGCACCATGAAGGAATTGATCTCATCCAGGAAGTTGAGGTCTTGGGAAAAACAATGTTTATAAAATAATTTCTCCACCCTCTTCCCCTACTTTTCTAGCATTGCCTCAAATTCCAAACCCACTACACACCATGAATCAACTGCTATAACACTGAATGGCCCAGGCAGGGAGCTGGGCTGGGAATCAGGTGCCTTGGGCCATACCCTGGGAAGGGGCAACTGTGAGGTTGGTTCTGGCCTGGGTTCTCCACTCACAGGTGTGGCCACACATGGTAGTTATGGACATTCAAGTGTGTTCTCTTCCCTGCACCTCTCAAAAATATTTGGGGAGCAGGAATCTTTTTTCATAAATTCTCCTTTCCCAGAATTCACAGAAGACATCCAAGATGTGAAAAGAGGAAGAGGAAATTATAAGTGTGGAATGGGTATGATGAGAAGTACAAGGGAAACAAGCTCACAGTCTGCCTCCTAACTTTCTTTTTGGCAGTTCAGGAAAATCAACATTACCGAGGAGCTCACTGTGATGGCCAATAGTGAGTGTGAACATGGAGGCAGAGACAAGAACTGGATGGTCAAAATATGTGCAGTCAAGTGAAGGATGTCCTGAGATCCTCTCCCCAGGGACCAGAAGCCCATTCCATATAACCACTAAGGTTGCTCAGCCATGCCTTCCAATGGCTTCTTAATTTGGAAGAGAAGGCTCTAGTGTTTTAAACCTCCATGTCCATTCACAATGCATTCTGGTGAAGCGCATGAATGGAATTGTTCAACATCTCAGTCCTGCAGGACTGAACCTTGCCCTCCCAATCACCTAAACTCAAGTGGGAGTTTCACCTTTTAAGTAATGAAAGGGGTGAAGAGTATGGGATGGCCTTAACTGCCTCAGATTAAGGTCTCCTGGGGAAAGGCTAAGTTAAGACTATTAGCTTGCTGGGCTGCTCTAACAAATACCACGGACTCATTGTCTTAAACAACAGATATTTATTGTCTCACAGTGTGGGGCGGGAGATGTCCAAAATCAACATGTCAGCAAGATCACTTTCACTGAAATCAGAAGCATTCTGGTGACAGTTTGCCAACAATCCATACCTCAAACCCCACCTCTGTCACCTGGCCTGTCATCTTGTCTTTACTCCTGGGTGTGTCCCAATTTCCTCTGCTTATAAGGACTCCAGTCATGTTGTTTTAAGTTCCACCCTGATTCAGGATGGACTCACCTTCACAAATAGGATCTTTGAAGATCACATTTATAAATGAGTTCACATCCAAAGGACAGGAGGTTAGGACTTGACACGGCATTGTGGAGGCCATGATTCAATACATAAGGACAGAGCCCCTCTGGGGTGCCTTCCCATGTGAGCAGTGTAGCTCTCCTGACCCAGCTGCTACCTCAGCATGTCCTCAGGAGGCCTGATTAGGAGCTGCCCAAGCCCTCGGTGCCCTCTGCCCCTGTTGAGCCCTGTTCAGGGTCCAGGTCACCTCATGGCACCTTTCCCCAAATTGAGGTTCTACAGAGTTCTATTATGTATGTAAAATCCAAATAAAAACAAAGCATGAAGGAAACTGTAATGCAGTGATCACTTCGGATGAAAAGGATAGGATTACAAGTTACTTAGGTTCCTTTTTTTTATTTTCAAATTTTAAATTTAATTAAATATAAATGGTTTTATTATACTTTTAGAGCGAGTATCTTTTGCAACCTTTTTATGTTGGAATATATTAAAGTAGGAAAACTTGCTTTTATTATCAAGATTCATCTTCACTTTTGTATTTAAAGGTACAAGCAAAGCTTGGTAGTGGCTTTAAAAAAGTTATTATTAGAAAAAAGGAAGAGCACCAGGAAGCTGTCCATTTTTCATATGCAGATGTCATGACTGGGCAGTGTTGAGGGTAGGGGTGGAAAAGGCAGAGTCATTACTTCAACCCCTGCTCATCACACACCCCAAGTTTGTGGTATTCTGCCTCTCATCCCAGATTCCTAGACCCCTGTCCTCTCCTCTCCATCAGCATCACTCTTCAGGGGAAATTTACAGGAAGGCTGCCCAGCCAAACAATATGCATAGACACTCTATGCCAAAAGACAACACCCTCAGCAGAGAGCAGCAAATGGGGCTCAATGCCCTGTGGGTCTGACTTTTGGGGATGTCAGGGGCCCAAAGTTGCCTCTCCTCGGTTTGAGGTACCTTCTAGGTCCTGTAACCCATGCCAGAGAGCTTCCTCCTCCATCCATCTTTATTCCTCTCCAGTGATTCCACAACCTGTGCTTGTGCTGCAGATCCTACCATTGACCACTGCAAAGATGGCAAACTGCAGGCCTCAGTCTGAACCCCAAAGGAACTGGGGATTGTTTGAAGTTTGGAAGTTTTTTGTTTTTTGTTTTCATTTTTTACTTTTTAAAGATACTTAGATTATACGAATGTCACATAAAAAATATAGGGGATTCCCATATGCCCTGCTCCCACTCCTCCCACATTTTCCCACATTAACAAATCCTTCATTAGTGAGATACACTCATTGCAACTGATGAACACATTTTGGAGCTTTGCCACTAAGTGTGGATTAAAGTTTACACTGTAGTTTATACTCTCTCCCACCCAATTTTTAGGTTGTGGCAAGATATATAATGGCCTGCATCTATCATTGCAATGTCATTCAGGACAATTCCCAAGTCCTGAAAATGTCCCCATATTAAACCTGTTTTTCCCACTCTCTGCCCTCAGAACCTCCAGTGGCCACTTCCTCCACAGCAATGATATAACCTATTTGTTTGGAGGATGAAATAAGTCACAATCCTAAAGAAACAGAGCTACCTCATGCTGATCCCCTAAGATACCATTCCCTAATCAATTTAGTGACAGTTTAGTTTTTAAGTTGTATAAACTTAAGAATTAGTTGATAAAGTAGGTTTTATATTTAATGTTGGAGTTTATTATAGTAAACAGTATTATAATAGCAGTAGTTGTTTTTCTTATTATTTTTCAATAAAAGTAACATATATATATAGAAAAGCAATATAAACAAAGTTAGAGTTTAATGAGTGATTATGAGGCTGTCACCTTGTGGCTACCACCAAGGTCACTCCCTCTCTCATTTCCTATTAGTGGAACAAATGACTGCAAATTTAGTACTTAGCATAAGTCCTTATGCCAATGTTTTTCTAGACATTTTGCTTACTGACATCTGTTCACTCATCTTGAAGGGATACTGGGAACAATATTAAAAAAGGTCTAACAGGATAACTTGCATTTCAATGTCTGTTTTACATACAGGTCAGTTTTACTGAGTATAAAAGTCATGACTCACAGTTACTTTACACAAATATCATATTAATCCATTTACTTCTGGCAGAAAGTAATATCCTCAAAAACACTGATGAGATTCTAATGTTCTTTCCAATAGACCACTTGCTTTTTTCTTGAGGCATGAAGGATTTTTCTCTTTCTTTAAACCCCAGTAATTGTACTACAATATGCCTTGCCAATAGTCATTCCGAGTCAGTGCTCACAGTGCACCTTAAATATGTAGTTAAAGCAATTTTTACATCAAGAAAAAACAGAATTATTATTTTTAATATTTTTTTCACATCTCTGCTTTTGGTTTCTCTTTCAGGCTCTCCAGTGACTCATATATTGGATGTTCTAGGCCTATTTTCAACAATTGGCATTTCTTTGCAATCTTTTACAATCTGTTTTTATCCTGACAGCAATATCTTGTCATTGTGTTTCTTTTAGTTTACCTTCCATTTATGAAGTAAATTTTCCTTTTCCAAAATTTTTTTTTCCTGAGCTCTGTCCCTCTTTTCCCCCTTTATCACTCATTTTTTAAGGTTTCTTATCTGGTTTATGATAACCATTCATATCTAGCTTCATTTACATTATTTTTTTTTAAGTACATTCCAGTATATAAAACATATCAAGTTAAAGACCATTCATTTATTTGCAGTGGTGCTACTCATTACTTTTCCCCCTATATTATTTTTTGTTGTTGTTTATTTATTTATTTTATATTTTAAAACATGCTTAGATTAACTAAATGTAAAAAAAATTACAGGGATTCCCATGTTCCCCACCTCCCACACCTCCCATAACCTCCCACATAAACATCTTTCATTAGTGTAGCACATCACCTGCAATGGATATACACCTCCTAGGGCTTTGCCACTAAGCATGGACCATAGTTCACATTGTAGACCACACTCCCTCCCACACAGTTATCCATGTCATATGCTGATGGAAAACGGCCTATATCTGTCATTGTAATGTCACTCAAGATAATTACCAAGTCCCGAAAAAGCCACTGTATTACAACTGCTATTCCCTCTCCCTACACTGAAAGCATCCAGTGGCTACTGGCTCCACCTCAATGTTGTAATTTCTTTCATAGCTTGAATCACAATATGTCTACAACAGAATACCAGTAAGTCAACTCTGGTCCATAGCTCTTCCCCCAATCCTGAGGAGTCTGGAATGGTGATATCCACTCCACCTCCAAGTGAGAGGGGGATTATATCCCATTGATAAGATGGATGGGATTATCCTGCCTGCAGCTGCAGACTCTCTCCATTCCCTGGGATGGCCATTGTCCATCATCATCCCTCACCAGGTGACTCGGGTGAGTCCATTGAGCTCTAGAGTAGGAGTTGCAGCTACACTGAGATTCCAGGCACAGCTGGCACATGGGCAGGCCAGGGACTCCAGTCTCTGGAAGTTCACCTACAAACTCCAGCACCACATATATATTTGAATAGAAGGGACTGATGGACCATGTGCAGGGAGGAATTATTTGAGTCCAACTCTATCACTTCCAGGAGCACAGATACCAAAATAGAGCCCAATGATAAGGCATCAATCTCCGGCACTATCCCCCTTATATAGGACCTGGGTGTCTGAAGAGCCCTCAGGAGACCCTCTGTGTGGGGTGATATCCACTTTGGTGTTCTATGAGATCCTACTAAGGTGTGCTTAAGCGTTACCTCTGGGATGACCACCCAAATCTCTTTCAAGTCTCTTAGACACATGAACTCATTTGTTTTTACCTTTTCCCCCTTTTATTCAAGGTCTTTTTTCAGTTGTTTTGCCAGTTGGCACTTGGTATTAATCCCTCATTGCCACGGAGGCTCATCCCCAGGAGTCATGTCCCACGCTGGGGGGAAGGTAATGCAGTTATATGCTGAGTTTGGCTTAGAGAGAGGCCACATTTGAGCAACAAGGAAGCTTTCAGGAGGCAACACTTAGGCACTTCATAACAGTAGGCTAAGTTTCAAATACAAGAGCAAAGATTCATAAGGCTATGCATCAATAACAAGAACCTGTTAGTGGACCATTCTCCTAAGCCAGACACTGCCCTGCAATTGGGGTACTGTTGTTGCTCCCTTGCAGAATGTGGCAGAGCTCTCCAGGCTAGAAATTCAGTATTCTCCATTTATTGAGTGATTCTCCACCCACTGTGGGCATGCCACACCCCTTGATCAGGTGAACAATTTTATATATCTTTCATGTATATTCAGGAGAACTTCCTCCCATGAAACCCCCATCCCAAACACCCCCCACCAATGATCCTCTCTTTCCACCATTGTAACCCATCTGTAATCCAAACCTTCCCTGAAGATGAAGCCCATATAATAGCCAAATACAATTAATAGGAAAATGAAATAATAATGGTAAGTTTAAATATGAGATAAAATACATGGAAACTTAAAAAAAACAATAAAAATATTTTTTGAATATCACAAAGGATTGGGATATTCAAAAAATGGGGAAAAAAAATTTATTTTTTGAACATTTTTCCTTTAATCACTGCATTATCGGGTGTCCAGTCTGTACTGTGGACCTACCCCTCTCCCCAGTGTCTCTCAAGTTTTCATTTAATTTTCAAAGAAGTTTTAGGACACAGCAAAGTCACACACAGAATACTAGAGACCGTCATATAACCAACCTCCTCACCCTTTCCTCAAACCATATTACAACCTTTTTGTATGTGGATGGTAGCATTGTTATAACTGTTATACAGATAGCAAAATATAGCTACTAAACATTGTCAATGGTTTACAGTATAGTTTACAATTTAGACGGTACAGTTTAATAATTTTTGATGATATTTACCATGTCCTGTGTCAATCACTGTAAGTTAATGAAAAAAATTTCCCCTGACCACTAAATACTCCATTTGATCTTTTCCGTTCCTTCCTTCCCATCCCCCTGAGGCACATGACACCCCCAACTTGACTCACTGGATGACAAGCCTCATAGTTACATACAACAAGAGGTCTTGACACACTGATTGTCCTTCCCTATTAGGATCCACACTTGCTAAGAGACACCCACCTGTTTCTGGGTGAATCAGTCCTCCCAAAGATGGGGGTCCATCTCCAACCCACTCACTGTGTGGGTCTCCACTCCCCAACACAACACATTATGACAGAATGAACACTCACACACTCCCCAGAAGCCTAATCCAGATGCACCCTTTCCTGAATGTCCCCCCTACCTACACCCAAAACAAGGGACACTTCCTTGTCATATTGCCATAAAAGCATTCCCACTCATGCACTTTCAACCTCATACCCACAAATCCCGTGTTCACCTGGTCCCTCTTCCATCTCACCCTCCAATATCATGAGTATTCTAACCTGCCCTTCTGACTCTAACAACCTGTCGACCCTGCATCACCAAACCCAGTAATATCACTACCCACATGTCCGATCCTTCAATATGCAATTATACTCTATCACTTTACAAAAGATTATGTCTGAATGGGTGATGGCTCACAACCTTCTCTTCTCTTTCTCTCTCATTAACCTATCTTTCAGACAATGGTTCTCAGAGACTCCTCACTTTCCTCAATTCAAATCAGAGAGGTCATGTACTGTTCATCATTAAATGCCTGGCTTGCTTCACTCAACATAAGATCTTCAAGATTCATCCATGTTATTCCAGGTGTTAGCACTTTATTCTTTCTTACAGCTGAGTCATATTCCATTGTATGTATGTACCACATTTTGTTTATCCAATAATCTGTTGATGGGCACCAGGGCTGATTCCAACTTTTGGCAATAATGAACAATGCCACAATGAACACTGGTGTGCATATATCTATTCGTGTCTTTGCTTTCAGTTCTTCTGGATATATACTCAGCAGTGGAATCCCTTAATCAAACAGAAGATCTATTGTTAGTTTCCTGAGGAACCGCCAAACTGTCATCCACATTGGCTGGACCATTCCAAAATTCCACCAGCAGTGGATGAGGCTTCCTATTGCTCCACATCCTCCCCAACACTAATAGTCTGCTGTTTTTTTAATAGCTGCCATTCTGATGGGTGTGAGATGGTATCTCATTTTAGTTTTGATTTGAATTGCCTAATAGCGATGTCAAGCATTTTTTCATGTGCTTTTTAGCCATTTGTATTTCTTCCTTGGAGAATGTCTTTTCAGGTCACTTGCCCATTTTTTTAAATGGGTTGTTTGTCTTTTTATTTTCGAGGAGTAGGATTTCTTTATATATGCAGGATATTAGGTTCCTATCAGTATATGGTTACCAAATAGTTTCTCTCATTGGGTAGGCTGCCTTTTTATTTTCTTAACAACGTCCTTTGAGGTGCAGAAGTTTTTAATTTTGAGGAGATCCCATTTATCTATTTTTTCTCTTACTGCTTGTGCTTTGGATGTGAAGTTCATGAAACCATTTCCTATTACCAGGTCCGGTAGATGTTTCCCTACATTATCTTCCAAGATCTTTACGGTTTTGGCTCTTATAGTTAGATCTTTGATCCATCTTGAGTTGATTTTTGTATAAGGTGTGAGATGGTATTCCGCTCTCATTCTTTTGGATATGGATAACCAGTTCTCCAAGCACCACTTGTTGAAGAGGCAATTCTCCCCCAACTGACTGGGCTTGATGCCCTTGTCGAATAGCAGATGACTGTGTATGCAAGGATCTACATCAGAACTCCCAATTCAGTTCCATTGGACAGTATATCTATCCTTGTGCCAACACCATGCAGTTTTGAGCACTGTAGCTTTGTAGTATGTTTTAAAGTCATGTAGTGTGATACATCCAACTTCATTTTTCTTTTTCAATATGTCTTTGGCAATTCAGGGTGTCTTATATTTCCAAATATATTTTGTAGTTAGTTTTTCCAGTTCCTTAAAAAACACAGTGTTGATTTTTATTGGGATTGCATTAAATCTGTAGATTAGTTTGGGTAGGATAGACATCGTGATGATGTTTGGTCTTCCTATCCATGAACAGGGAATATTCTTCCATTTATTTAAGTCTTCTTTTATTTCCTTTAACAGTGTTGTGTAGTTTT
>JAQZBX010113788.1:0-10079 GCA_029593785.1 Cabassous unicinctus
TGCACATTCATAATAAATCACCTTCTCACTAAAAGACATGTTTGTCCTTTGTAGTGCCAGATCAGGGGTGGGGGGGTGGGGGCGCCAGTGGTAGGAGGTTGGGGATGGGGTAGGGCTGTCTAGTGGAAATAGCTATCCTTACAGAAACACTGGAACTGCTGGGTCTCACACTAGCCTTCATTTATGAATTCTAAATGCAGAACATTTTATGTAAATATGTCAAAATTAAATTTTGTAAAGATAGAGTAAAATGTGCTGGTTAAGATCAAATTCAAATTCTGAGAAATTATAGAACCAAGATTGTTGGGCCAACTCCTCTTTTTCCCTTGGAATAATTTTACTTCTATATGAGTTCTTCCTTATAAGTCAGCTCAACTACTCCTTACTTAAAGAAAATACATTTAATTGTTCTTACAAAATTTACTTACCCTAGAAAAGCTGCTGACTTCTTACATATGCATGAGTCTTTTAAGCTATAATTTTTTTTAAAAAAAGCTTTAAGATGAATATAAAAATTACTCTTATATTTTACTCTGAGCCCATATTCAAGAAGTTTTTGATCTGAATCTAACTCTCCTTGAGTACAAACAGTTCAATGTCATTATTAATGCTGAGAGTTTATAACAGGCCTTCCCTGCTGCTTCCCCAACTCCAATCAATTCTTTGAGATCTCAATTTGTTACACATGTAAAGGTTTAGCAGTTTGATATGAAAATTAATTTCCAAATTTGAAAAAGCCATTTCTGAATTGATTAAATAAAATAATGCGTCATCTAAATAAATATTGTAAAACAACACTTGCTATAGTCAGATGCCTGGGTATGAGGATGCTGGCTCTGACACTCAACTCACACAGTTATTTATCCTCTCTGAGTCTCAATTTCCTTATCTGAAATTGGGCATAATGTTAACACTCACCTCCTAGAGTTTGGCAAGGTTCAAATGAGAAAATGCAGGTAAAGTTCTATATAGTTCATAGTAATTGCATTTTTGAGTGCTTACTTCCTGCAAGGCATTCTCCTTTGTGTACACGTCATTCATTTTCTTTCCACAACAACCCATTCAGTAACCTTTACAATCCCCAGATTAAAAATGAAGACCCTGAATCAGAAAGAGTGCAGAGTTTGCCCAAGGTCTCATAGCAACGATTAGGTCATGGGCAGCTTTTAGGGGGCATTATTCTATCACACCCACTGCGGATAAAATGCAAAGCACTGCATAACTGATTAGATGAGAAAGATTAAGGAAGAAAAAGGAGTTAAAGATGTTTTCTAGGGTTGTAGCTTGGAGAAATAGGTAAGTGGGTTTTTACAAAGAAGTGTCTAATGTACTATACATAGAGCTATATGAGCAAAGGACTGTGGTTTCTCACATACAAAACACCTAACTTCCTGTGAAAATTGGAAAAGGCTTCCCAGAGGAAATGGAAATTGTCTTGGGTCTTGAAGAGTCACTTGAAGCTTACGAGACAGAGGAGTGTGGGAAGGACATGCAAGTTCAACTGGGTAACACAAAGGAACATAGCGCAAGGTGCCAAATCCCTATGCAACTCTAATTCTGTGTTTAATCTGGGTATTGATGATCTATGTTCAAATGGGTTTCAGCTGGATTTTGAACTCAAACACAAAGCAAATAGAGAGCTATTACAAGGATGTCAATACCAACATAGCACATTCCATATGCTCCATTTCACTACAAATGAGCAGCTTTATGACGTGACTCCCTTGAGAGTTTTCAAATAGGTATTTAATTAGAAAGCATTAGAGAAACCAATCCTGAAATAGCAAAGGCAGTGGTAGCCATAGTAAAACGTTATCCAGTAGGAGCTTGGTATATTCACTGCAGGTAACACAAAGAAAATGGGCAAATGAGAAAATTACCCCTGAGGGCAGTACTTTTGCAACATTGCAAGAGATATTAGAATATGTAAACTTACTTAAGGATGGAAATATTTTTGTTTCATCCACTAAACCTTAGTTTATTCATGTCTTTATTGTGAACACATCAGAAAGATATAGTAAAGGAGAAAAGAGCTCTCTGAAAATGCTGATTGCTCCCTTTGATATTATGGGTACTTTATTATAATTAAAATTTAGCATTCTATTAAATTACCAGTGTTTATAATAAACATTTATAAATGTGATCTAAGTACTTTCATTGATAAACAACTGATACAGCTATTGATGATCTGATCCTTATTTTAATACTGTTGATACAATTTTCTGTTTATATGATCTCTTCAGAGTCAAGTACTCATTATGCAAACAATTCTAAAATACATATATGCATGAGGTTGTAATTACTGTCTACTACAGATAGGCTGTACTTCGGGAATAACTGATTTTTGTCTAACCGAAGATATGAGGAATAATTACTTGCTTTAAATCACATATCCTCATTTACATGGTAGAACTTATTTGTGGGACAGAACATTGCATAATCCTAGTCATAAACAGTTCATACAATCATTTTTCATTCTTAGACATATTTATGTGAATGTGTGGGGTTGACAACTCACCCGTATTTGAAGTGAAAATGTTTTTCATCCATTGATCCATCAGTGAAAATTAGGGTTTAGCAGGAGAGTTCATGGAGTACATCCTAAGAATTAGGGTGAAGGAAAGTGGTTCTTAAGATGGATGATCATAATGATAAGAGAAAAGAAAGAAAAAAGGAGGAAGAAGAGGAGAAGAAGGAGCACACACAGAGGACCTATTAATAAATAGGAGTTATAAGTGACCTTTCATATTAAACAAGTATTTGACTATCAACTATGTGTCTGGCATCTAGTACACAGCAGTGAACACATGTCCTTGACTTCGCAGCACTTGTATTCTAATATGGGGAGACAGACAATAGGCAGGAGGAAATGAGTATTATGAGAAAAATAAAGCATAATAAGGATCACAGAGAAGTGAGAAGGGAGTGGCAAAGGTCCTGGAAGCTCTCGTTGATAAGGAGACATATAAGCAAAGGCTTGAATCAGTACTGGCAACCCAGGAGAGGCTTTAAAGGAAGAGCATTCCAGCCACAGGGAATAATTAATGAAAGATCCTAAGGAGACTGTGTTGTTTCAGCAGGAGCAGGGAAGGTGGATTGCTGGAGGAGAGTAAATGAGGAGAAGTAAGAAAGGAAGTCACAGAATTTATGGGGGTCAGATAAAGTAGGGGGTAGTTGACCATACTAAGGATTTGAGGTCTGTGCTGTAAAATACCCATCAAATGTGGCTATTAAGCACTTGAAACTGGACAGAGGGTCTGAATATTTTTAAATTTACTTTTCATTAACATAATTGAAATTTAAAAATTGGTACTTGATACTGTTATGGGAAAACTTTTAAGCATTTGGATCAACTTAGGTATGTGAATCTAATTTTTCAACTGAACATTTAATGAAATATAGAACAAGTATTTCCAATGAAATTTCAGCATCTGAGTTGAGTTGCGGTAAAAGCATAAAATATACACTGGATTTCAAAGATTTAGTACCTTTGGTGGTTTGAAGCTGTATGTATCCTTGGAAAAAACATGTTTTTAAATCAAATTCATTCCTGTGGGTGGGAACCCATTTTAAGTAGGGCCTTTTGATGAGGTTACTTCAGTAACCCAGCCAAATCAGTATGAGTCTTATTCCTATTACTGGAGTCCTTTATAAACCAAGTAAAATTCAGACAGAGAAAGAGAAAGCCACAGGAAGCAAGAAGCTGAACGTCAACAGAACTGAGAAGAGAAGGGAGAGATCAGGAGATGCCACCATGTGCCTTGATATGTGAAAAGCTGAGGACCAAGACTCGCCAGCAGCCAGCCCCACAACCACAGTCTTTGAATAGAAAGCATCTCCTTGATGATGCCTTGGTTTAGACTTTTTCCCAACCTCAAACCATGAGTGAATAAATTCCCATTTTCTAACCTGCCCATTTTATGGTATTTTCTTGAGCAGCCAAAGAAACTAAAACAGTACCATAAAATAATTCAGTTTTATATTGATTACCTCTTGGAATGATAATTTATGTAATCTGATTTTAAACCATGCTAATAAGCAAATAATTATTAAAATTATGAGAAATAAATATTGGTACACTTATTCTGGATATGCATACTAGACCATTCTCTGGAGAACATTTTGGTAATATATAGCAAAAGACTAAAACACATGCTTACTTACTTACCAAGCAATTTCAGGTGTAAAAATATATCATACTGAAATAAATATCATAAAAATAAAATTATGAACATACTCTTAGCAAATTATTTAAATAAACTCAGACTGAATCCTCACAAATAAGGAAGACAAAATTAATCATGGTATGGTCATAAAATAAAATATTAGGAAGTCATTAAAATTATAAATGAATGTTTATCATGTGAGGGTGGTTATGAATTACAAAGTTAGAGAAGCTGGTTACCAAACAATGTGTACAGTGTAACATCATTTTACTGAATATAATCAAATATAGATAATAAATACAAACAATTTCATAGAAATGCATATTTAGCTAAAATCTATCTTTCTGTAGGATACACAGCAAACACTTAAAGTTTTAACAGTGGTTTCCTATGTATTATAATAATACAGGTAATTTTTTATTTTCCACAGTTTCTTACACTCTAAAATTACACTCATTTTGATTAATATAAAGATTTTAAGACTGTAATGATAATCAGCACATGAAAATAAATGTTTTTTTTTTCTCTTGTGATTCTAAGAATGCAATTTGAAATAATTCAGATATATTTCAAAATCATAGATCATTATTAAAGTCTAATGGCCTGCTTTATTCTTGGAGATAAAATTTTAACAGGTGCCATCACTGGTAATGATCTCATTTTTAATATTTGAATGAGTTTGTTAAATCATTTTTACATATATGTCAATGAAATACTAAGTAAACACTTCAAAAACTATCATAGTAAGCAATTATATGATAACATGAATAGATTATATGAAAAAAATGAAATCACCATAAGGGAGAAAAGATAATATTTTATAGTTCAGAAGAATTCCAATGTGTCATGAGTTTGAACTTAAAGGAATATTAATTCTAGGCTTGAACAGATTCCATTTTATTTATGGTTCACTTTGTTAGCTGTGCTAACTCCAACTTTTAAATGAATATAATATCATTATGGTTTCATTAGTGGGGAAAAAAGAGGGAAAGTCGACTCAAGGTGTAGAGAATATTATTAAATATTGCAGGAGACAGAAATGAGCAAATTACAGGGAAGTACAATATTGGTATACATCTGCCAATTAAGAGTGAGAGAAAAATGTGTTTACAGGAGTGGAAGCAGCTGATGGAAGTCCTTTAAGACCAGCGCAGAGGTAACTGAATGTGATGAATCTAAGACCATTATAAAAAGCTGTGCAATCTCCAGAGACAGGGAGGATTTTTGACAATCTATCTGCCAGTCTGTTGGAGACTCAAACACTATTGCAATTCATTAAAACTAATAAGATCTAAAGACCTCTTTTAGACCTTGGAGTCTCCATTTCTACATGCATCCTATATGTGCACATACTCATTCCCTATCCAAATTTACAAACCAGTATGATAAGCCAGGGATTAAATAAAATTCTAGTTTTATTTGCAGTAAAGCCTTCTATAGTGCTGGTGATATGGATCAAGGATTATAAATGCAATGACAGGCCTCCCATAAAATAAATGCATTTTTGTATACACAAAGCTTATGCACTGACCTTCTGCTTAACCCAAGCAATGGGACAGTGAAGTTGCTTATATGAGGATGTATCTTTTTATTTTCTTTAGGCAAACACTAACGTCCTTCTTCTAGGGAAAATCCTATGAGATTTTACTTTAGCCCCCTTGATCTCCTTTACTTTAGTGATCTTTTAAGAAAGATCACTCGCTTTGAAACACTTTCAGTGAGTTATACAAAACACATTTATAGTGTAGGACCAAATACAGACTAAGTGAATCACACTAGAGACACATCTTAATCTCTCACTTAACCAAACTATTTTGAAGGTAAATAAATTTCAGTCAAACAATCAAAAATATTTAATCGAAAAGAGCACATAGTACAAATTTTAGTCTTGTTCCAGGATATATTTTTTTTCTTTTTCTTTTTTTATCTTTTTTATTTTCCAGGATATATTTTTATATTTTCCTATGAAGCAGCAAAGGAAGAGAGAAGAAAGAAAAAGAGATAATTGGATATTCTTTCAGTTATTGTGTGAATCTCTAGCCACCGTGACAATGCCCTACGAATACTTGAACACATTTATATGTTTTTAGGTATGCCCCAGGTGAACCTCCTCCCATGCATGCCCAATCACTGACACCCTGCACCAATGATCCTCCCCTGCCACAGCTGTAACCCTTCTGTGATTCAAAATTTATTCAAAAATGAAGCCAACAAAATAACCAAATACAAATAATAAGAAAATGAAATAATGATAGTTTTAAAAATAACAAACAAAATAAAACAATTTTTTTTTTAAACTTGGAATAAAAAATTTTTTAAAATACCCTGGGGAGCTCTGCCACATTCCCTAATGGAACAGCAAGAATCCCCCGAGTACAGGGGCAGTGACCAGTGAAGGAGGATGGACCACTGACAGGCCCTTGATATTGATGACTGTACTTATGAACCTTTACTTTTGAAATTGAAACTTAGCCTAGTATTATAGGGTGCCTAAGACTTACCTCCTGAGAGCCTCCTTGTTGCTCAAATGTGGCCTCTCTCTAAGCCAAATTCAGCATAGAAATGCATTAGTTTTCCACCACTGTGGGAAATGACTCCCAGGGATGGGCTTCCCTGTCGCTGAGGGATTACTACCAAGCACCAACTAGCAATGCAACTGGAAAAAGACCTTGACCAAAAGGGGGGAAAGGTAAAGACAAATGAATTTATATGGCTAAGAGACTTCAAAGTGAGTCGGGAGGTCATTCCAGAGGTTAGGCTTATGCATGTCTCAGCAGGATCTCATTGACTGCCAAAGTAAATATTGCCTCAAATAGTGAGGCTCCTGAGGGCTCTGGAGACATCCAGATACTGTAGGTATCCAGACAGCCTTGCCAGTGGGCCCTGCTTGGGAATTTATGCCAATGTGACAGAGTTGGACTCAGTTGTGGTTTCCCTGCACATGGCTCTTCTGCCCCTTGTACTTGAACCTACAGTAAGTAATAGAGTTGATGGTTTATGTCCAAGAGACTTAAATCTTTGGGCTGTCCATGTGCCAGCTGGACCCTGAATCTCAACAGCATTGCAACACCTACTTGCCAGTTCACTGGACTCACCCAGAACAACTAACAATGAGATAATGATGGACAACGACCATTCCAAAGAACAGTCTACAGCTTCAAGCAAGATAGTCCCATCCATCTGCCCCATGGGATCTAAGGCTCCTCTCAATTAGAGGTGGAATGGGCATCACCATCCCAGAATCCTCAGGATTGGGGAATGAATGATGGACTAGAGCAGACTTACTGGTATTCTACGATAGACTTATTGTGATTCTAGCAATGGAAGAACTTTTCTCATTGATGCGGAGGCAGTGGCCACTGGAGGTTCTGAGGGGAGTAAGAGAGAAAAACAGTTGTAATATGGGGGTTTTTTCAGGACATGGGAATTGTCCTGTATGACATTGCAATGACAGATACAGGCCATTTTATATCTTGTCATAACTTACAAAATTGTGCAGGGTGAGTATAAATTACAATGTAAACTATAATCCATGCTTAGTGGCAATGCTCCAAAATATGTTCGTCAATTGTAACAAATGTACCACACTAATGAAGGAAAATGTGGGAAGGGTAGGGATTGGGGCATATGGGAATCCCCTATGTTTTTAATGTGACATTTATATAATTTAAATATCTTTAAAAAAAATTTTTAAGTATATTAAAAAAAGAATTTTAAAAAAGAGATAATCGAGCCTTTTGATCTTGAACAGGTTTATGTCATTTGCATATAGAATGTAGGATAAACGAGGTTTAAAAAATAAAATAGATAATATTTGCTGCAGCTTTTGTTATGCCATGATGAGACATCAAAATAAATGACTTTGCTCAAAGACCGAATGTGCCATAGCACTACCCTCACAAAAGAGAGTATACTAAATGACTAAATCAAAAGACTCAAGCACCAAAGATCACTGAAAGACCAGTGAGAGTCCTCAGAAAGGCCAAGGAGACACTTCCATTTTAAATCTCTTAGATTATAAAGAAGCTCTGTCCTTGCAAATCCCAAAAAGTTGTAGACTCAATTCTATGGCAGAATAACCATGTTAGGTGCTTGAGAAAAAGCAGAATCCTTACCCAATCCACCATTAACTTTTGTTATCACCATGACAACTTAGAGCTAGTTAAAAGAGCTCAAAAGCCCTGTTAGCAGAAAATTAAGCTAATGAATTCTTCATTTTCCATGTTGAAGTAGCTCCTAATCAGTTCTCTCAACTATGGCCACTCGATCATAATATACTTTTAAATAGATTGGCTGTCGCACTCAACAGCAAATGGGAGTTCAAATGAACTCCATTCCAGTTTGGACCATTAATAAAAATAAATCCACAGCAATATCAGGGACCTAATATAGATCTGTCTTGTGGAGGAGCACAATGAATTTCACATGCATTGAATAACATATTAGCAAAAGTGTACTCAGAGGTAGCTAAGAAGCCAATATTATCAACATTGCTTTGCTCAACATAATTATTCAATGGATACATCCTCTGTAGCTATTACCAATCTAATTTAGTGCCTTAATTTCTAAGCATTTCAAATATCTACTCATTCTCAACTTTACTCAACTGTTACTCACATAAAATTTTATCAAATATTATTTATCAATCTATATAAATATTTTTTATTCTTCTTCCTTCCCTCCTGAGAAATTCAGATTCAGTCAGAGAGCTATAACTCTACATAAGAATCACTCTTTTGTATCTGCCACCTCTATTCTTTCCTCTAATGCAACTGCTTTAATTCTGCCAAAGTCATCAATGATCTCCCAAATCTCATCATTCTAATTTCTAACTTTCTCTCTTTAGATTCCCCCACCATTAGATTTAGTAGTTTTCCCAATTACTCCACTAACTTTTTGATCCAGAGCATAACTCTAATTCTTCACTCAATTCCCCCTGGTGAGTTCTATTCTGCAATTACCCAACATCTGTTTCCACTACTGCCCGGAGATGAATTGTGGCCTCTGGGGTTCTCTTTTGGTTAGGCCAGCTCATACCCATTTAGAATATTCCATTGATTCTTGGTTATTTCAGAAGTTTTATGCTTGAAGTCTTAGGACTTTCAATCAGGCAAAAGTTTATCTGAACAAAGTTTTAGGGACAGATTCTCAAGATACAATAATTTAAACACCCACCTCCCCAAATGTTTTCACTGGTTTATAGGGTAATTGATATTTTAATGTGCCCTCCAAATTTCAGGAAATTTTATGTGCTCCTTTAGAAATATCTACTTCCAGATACTCTCTTCTATCTTTATATCTAAATGTGATTCTAAAAATTTATGCATCAGTAGACACTCCCTTTCATAGCTATTTATTATTTGACATAAACTGGGAGCACAGAGGACTAAAAATGCCAAATATATTTATAGGCAGGCAGTCTGCTAAACCAACAACATTACATTCAAGGCAGACAATACGTTTGCTTTTTTTTTGTTACCAAATCAATACCTACATCACATTCACATATTTAAATACATATGATCAATTATTCAGGCATCTCTCTGTGACAATCTAAGCTTTTCAAGAAACTCTTTGTTAAGTGCGTCTTTAGTTTTCTCACCCATTTCATAATTTCTAAGAACACACAATTAATAATGAATCTAAGCTTCTTACAAATATGTGTGTTGTGAGGATGTGTGTTGGGCAAACAGGAGCAAATCTTTAATACATAGAATACTTTCTAATGGAGAAGGATAGAAAGTATAAAAGTAAAAACTCTTAGGGTCTTGTACGTATTTTGGCCTTTGAGTGGAACTCAGTCATAGTGTCTTGTATGCAATTTAATCATGGTTATCAATTCATAACAGGGTAGCCCTTAAATTTAAAATTAGTTACAATTCAGCCCTCAGCAAAAACTGTAGAAGTGCTGAA
>JAQZBX010113789.1:0-10076 GCA_029593785.1 Cabassous unicinctus
TTTATAGATTAATTCAGAGTAAAATGACATAACACCAAGACTTCTGACCCAAGAAAAAGGTATATCTCTCCATTCATCCAGGTACTCTGTATTTTTTCATTTAGGTACTCTTTTATTTCTCATAGTGATACTTTATAGTTTCTAATTTTTTAAAATAAATATTTTCATTAGAGATTTGTGGGTTTACAGAAAATCATACATAAAATGAAGGATTCCCAAACACCACCCCATCACCAACATGGTGCACTGGTGTAAAATATTTGTTCCAGTTGATGAGAGTACTTTTTTAAGTTTACTGCTTTTTAAACAGTTGCTAGCTTTGTTCCAATTAAGTAAATATTAATAAAATAGTACAACTCCCCCAGTTAATAAGACTTAGACAAATTTATAATTTTCTTACACATGATCTTAAGATCCTATTATTTTTGAGACATTGAAATAATTCTGCAGATTATTTTAATGACATATACAAGCCATTATACATTTTATCAAAACCTATATAATTGTGTGGTACAAAATGTAAAACATAGCATAACCTATAGACTACACTTAGTAGCAATGCTTCAATATGTGTTCATCAATTGTAACAAATGTACCATACTAATGAAAGATGTTAATGGGGAAAAGTGCAGGAGTGGAAGGGTTGGGTTATATGGGAATTACCCATATTTTTTGATGTAACATTTATGTAATCTAATGCTCCTTTAAAAATAAGAAAAAAAATAGTACTATTAACTATTGTCGATATTCTTGTACCAATGACTATAGTCCATCATCTACAATAAGGTTTAATGTGCCATACAGTCCTATGTATTATTTCATTGTTATTCTTGTAATATGTATGACCTGAGGTTTCCCCTCTTAACATTCACCTATATAATTCAGTGCTGTTAATAATACATGAAAGAACATGCTACCATTACCATCATGGATTTCCAAAGCTTTACAATCAACTAAAGAGAATTTCTATACAAATTAAGCATCTACTCTCCTTCATTTTATAATGTGGTGTGATATCATGGTCATTTTTCATTCTTTTCCATATGAATAGCCAGTTCTCCCAGCAGCAATTTTGAAGAGACTATTCTTTCCCAATTGAGTGAATTTGGCAACCTTGTACAAAATAAATTGTCAATAAATCTGAGGGTCTATTTCTGAAAATTCAGTTCCATTCCATTGTTCAATATATCTATCATTGTGAGAGTTTCATGCCACTTTGATTACTTTAGCTTTGTTATAAGCTATAAAGTCAGGAGATTGGAGTCATCCAACTTAATTCCTCTTCTTCAAGATACTTTTGTTTATTTGAGTCCCCTTGTCTTTCCAAAAAAATTTGATAATTCATATTTTCTATTTCTGCAAAATGGGCTTTTGAAATTCCTATTGGGCAGCATTGTATGTGGAAATAATTTGGGGTAGGATTGACAGCTTAACAATATTTAGCCCTCCAATTCATGAACATGGAATGTCCTTCTATTTATTTAGGTCTTCTTTGATTTCTTTTTGCCAGGTTTTGTAGTTTTCTGTGTAACAGTACTTTGTATGTTTCAATAAATATATTTCTAGATATTTGACTGTTTTACTTCCTCTTGAAAGTGGATTTTTTTCTTGATTTCCTCCTCAGATTGCTCATTATTAGTGAGTAAAAATGCTACTGAATTCTGAATGTTGATCTTGTATCCTGCTTCTTTGCTGAATTTGTTTAATTGTTCTATTAACTATGTTGCAGATATTTCAGGACTTTGTATAGGATTTTTTTAAAAGTTAGGCCAGTAAAAAGAATTTATTTGGGGAATAGAAGAAAGGACAGAGCTTGCTGAGAAATTGGAAAGAAAGACATACATACACACCAAGATTTTGTGCAGGCCTCTCTCAGCAGAGAGCCTATATAGGATCTTGTCATCTGCAACTAGTGAAGTTTTTATTTCTTCCTTTCCTATGTGGATGCCATTTCTTTCTTTTTTTCTTGCCTATCTGCTCTGGTTAGAACTTCCAGTACAATGCTTGAATAGCAATCATGACAGTGGGCATCCTTGTCTTGTTCTCTATCTTAGAGGGAAAGCTTTCATTCTTTCATCATTGAGTATGATGTTAGCTGTGAATTTTTGTGTATGCCCTTTATCATGTCGAGGAAGTTTCTTTCTATTCCTCCCATTCTAGGTATTTTTATCAAGAAATTATGTTGGATTTTGTCAAATGTCTTTTCTGTGTCAATTAAGAAAATCTTGTGTTTTTCCCTTCATTTTGTTAATGTAGTATATTGCATTAATTGATTTTCTTATATTGAACCATTCTTGAATACCTGGGATAAAACCCACTTGATCATGATGTATAATACTTTAATGTTCTGTAGAATTCAGTGTGAAGTATTTTGTTGAGGACTTTTCCATCTCTATTCATAAGAGAACTTGACCTTAAAATAAAGTATTCCTCAGGTGTCATGCTTTGTCTTTAATGTACACACTGCAGCTGGGTTCATCTATACCAGACAGCTGCACTTCATGAAAAGTTTTTTTTTATTAGGCAATTAGCAGTAATTAGGCAGATTTACCTCAATAAGATGTTAAAATGAGATTGTTTTAAAAAGTTGAATGACAGTGACTTAAAAAAGAAAGTTCTTCTGACACATAGGTATGGCATGTGAAACATTATTTTGCCATTCAGATATTGCAGTGGCAGAGTGTAAAGGGTGTTAAAATAGTGCTGCTAGAATAAAAAGAGGACTAATCTACCACTGGGCAATTAGCCAAGGATACTTAATGGTCTCTAAATCTAACTGGTCTGAAGTCTAACTACTACAAAAGCATTGCTAGAAATCCTCTATATTCCATCATTTGCTTGACATTTTGATAAACATACTGTAGGCTTTTCATAACTAATTTGTCAGAAAAATAGTTTATAAATGAGTGATACGGTAACAGTGGATTTTTCATAAGAAATTTTCTTACATAAATAATTCCATCTATGCCTAAAATCTTTTTTGTTTGGTTTTTAATTTTTAATCATTTTCTTGACTATTTCAAGTATCATGACAAAGGAATACTCCTGTTTTAAATATAAAACTCATCATTAAACTTGAAAGAGTCATTAATCTGAACTATTTATATTTTAATTAACTAGTTGTATGGAAAATACTTATCTTAATCACCTAGAAAGTCATGTAATTGTCTTCCTAACTTATGTAATGTTTTAATTAAGTGACTGTGTTTTTAGTCTTATACATGGACAATATACAGAATTTTGTTTCTCTCAGTGTTATTCTCTTTAAAGTATTGATTCTGTTCTCAAGAGAGAAAAATATTATTAGATCATGGTGATATTCCAGGATACTCTTGCCTATTGAATTACTGTTCAACTCAATTTTT
Source organism: Cabassous unicinctus (assembly GCA_029593785.1). Classification (NCBI taxonomy): domain Eukaryota; kingdom Metazoa; phylum Chordata; class Mammalia; order Cingulata; family Chlamyphoridae; genus Cabassous; species Cabassous unicinctus. The sequence goes on from JAQZBX010113789.1 coordinate 3,366, forward strand.
CTCTCCAGTCTCTTCTGCTTTAATTCTGGTAACTCAATTATTATGTTAGAGATTTTGGTGAAGTAATGGGAAGCAGACCACCTCCACTTAATGATTGCTTTTCCTTACTTTGGCTTTGAGCCTTTGGGTATCAAGAAGAGAAAGAAAAATTAGAGACTACACAGATAGATATCAATGGAAACTGATACTTTTATTCTGATTACTGAATGATTTGTCCAACATGCAACATCTAACCTTTGTCCCATCATGGACTGAGAATTCTGCCAACCAACTATGTCCTCCATGGCCTTTCTAAAAACCCTGATGCTCTAACTAACCCTTATATTCAAACTCATATTTGACTGATTTTTTTAGAATTTCCATTTTTCTCTACTTTCCAATACCCACTATCCCAACTAAAAATATTTTCCAAAAAATTTTACACGATTCATTACTTCAAGTTCCTAGTCCATTGGTGAAAAATGTATGATGAGAACTGAACCACGTTTTGAATGCTGTAAGGTGGTTCTTACCAGGAAAAATGTTAAGCAAGGATTTAATCTCTTATTTGAAGTGAAGAGCTATATCCCCATCCTATTCTATTCCCTTGGAGCACTGCTTCTACACTAGTTGAATACTCAAAACACTTTTTTTTACATGTGCTACACCTAGCATCATGTCCATTGAGTAAACAAATGTTAAATATTTTATTCTTTGGAGACTAAAGAATCAAAATAGAGTATCCTGAAATGTATTTTTTGGGGGGTGTTACTTATTAGGGAAATGATTCTTTCAGGCTTTCCTTCTAAATTCTTTACTGATTTTCACTTGGGTTGTAGGATATTTTCTGTAGGCCCTGTTTTATTTTTATGATAATTCATTGAACATTACTGTGGGGGGCTTGTGGGAAGATGGCAGACTAGTAAGACACAGGAATCTCTTCTCCAGAAAATTAGCTAGAGGACAGGCTGAAATGACCCTGAAAAAGATCTTCTAGGGTTTAGGACAGCAGGTGAAGGCTGCACATCACCCAGAGGAGAGAGGGACAAAAGAGGGAAATCCCAACTACAGAATTGTGAGTTGGAACCAGCAGTGGCTGCTGCTGCTGGCACCCTTCCCCACATTAAAGACTCTTTAGAATTCTTGGGCTTCTGGGCCTGCAACTACAGACAAAGGGGGCTCCAGGGATCTACCACCCCAGGAAAGGGAAGAGAGAGGGACACATCCTAAGGCTGACTCAGGTTCTGACTCACAAATTTGGGCTGTGGTACCCCATGGGCCCTTCCAGGCCAGGTGGGACCACATGGTGGTTTGCCCTGGGAGCTGGCGAAGGACTGTAGAAATCTGACCCACTTAATCTCCCTCTCTTCTAGCCTGGATTAATTGTGGAGGACTCCACCAGAGAGGGGAGATAAAGCCTGGGGCTGACTCAGCTTTTGACTTGCAGGTGTGGTCTGCAGTGTCCCCAGAGCCCTTCCAGGCCAGGTGGGGCTGTGCCATTGTTTGCCTTGGAGCCTGCAAGGGGTGAAAGATATACAACCCTCCCAATCTCCTCCTCTAGTAACAGGAACTGATGGTTGAGGATTCAGAGGGAGTGGAAATATTTCCTAACTGGGAAAAGGGAGGGTCTACCAGAGAAGCCTGGAGAACTGTCTCAGAAAGTTTGAATTAAAATTTTCTTAGCCTCCACACAGGAAGTCTATCACATTGATCTGGTCTGTGCTGCAACAAATACACTCTGACAAGGCATTGAATTGAGAGCTGCCAATGAGTGGCATCTCCTGGCAGACCAAGGAAGTGCACATAAGAAAATTAAAAATAAGTAGGAGAACGTTTTCCTGGCCACTATAGCCTACCTGCCCAGGGCCTAGGAAGCAACTGTACAACCAATTACTGGGTCCAGTGCCCAGCTTTGAGCAACCAGCTGGGCAATCCTAAGAATCCAGGTTGAGCCAAAAATTAAAGGACTGTGATAACACAAAGCATCCTGCCAGTAAATCCCTATAAAAGAGAAAGAGATCGAGCAACTGAGTGAACTGCATCCTAACCAGATGCCTAAACACCAGCAAAAAATTACAGCCATAATAAGAAAATATAAGACATGGCCCAAGAAAAGGAATACATCAAAGTCCCAGAAGAGATGCAGAATTTGAGAGAACTAATCAGCAAGGTGAGCACAAATTTCCAAAATCAAATTAATGAGTTGAAAGACAATATTGTTAAAGAGATAAATGACATCAAGAAGGCATTGAGTGAATGCAAAGAAGAATTTGAAACCCTGAACAGAAAAGTGACAGAGATCATGGGAATGAAAGACACAATAGGTGAGGTTAAAAACACATTTGGGGCATACAACAGCAGACTCAAAATGACAGAAGAAAGAATAAGTGATACCAAAGACAGAGAAGCTAAAATTGAAGAAAGAAAAGAACAGAGAGAGAAAAGAATGGAGAAAATTGAGCAGGGGCTCAGAGAGTTGCATGACAACACAAAATGCAACAACATACGTGTCATGGGAGATCCAGAAGGGGAAGAGAAGGGAAAAGGAGCAGAAAGAGACTTTGAGGAAATAATAGCTGAAAATTTCCCAACTCTCATGAAAGAAATGAACTTACATGTCCAAGAAGCACACTGAACTGCAATCAGAATAAATCCAAATAGACCTACAACAAGACACATACTACTCAAAATATCAGATGTCAAAGATAAAGAGAAAATTCTCAGAGCAGCAAGAGAGAAGCAAATGATCATGTACAAAGGACATCCAGTAAGACTTAGTGCAGATTTCTCTTCAGAAACCATGGAGGCGAGAAGACAGTGGTATGATACAATTAGGAAACTGAAAGAGAAAAACTGCCAGCTGAGAATTCTTTATCAAGTGAAACTGTCCTTCAAATATGAAGGTGAGTATAAAGTATTCACAAACAAACAGAAACTGAGAGAGTTTGCAAAAAAGAATCCACCTTTGCAGGAAATATTAAAGGAAGTCTTAGAACCTGAAAGAAAAATACAGGAGAGAGAGGCTTGGAGGAGAGTATAGAAGAAAGAATAGCAGAAAGTATAACCAAAAGAGTAAAAAGAGAGACAAAAACAAGATGACGTATGAAAACCAAAGAATAAAATGGAGGGAGTAAATAGTGTATTTATAGTAATATCATTTAATGTGAATGGTTAAAACTTCCCAATCAAAAGATGCAGGCTGATAGAATGGATTAAAAAGCATGAGTCATCCATATGCTGCTTAGAAGAAACTCACCTCAGACCCAGGGATACAAACCGGATAAAAGTGAAAGGTTGGAAAAAGATACTCCATGTGAATAGTAACCAGAAAAGAGCAGGAGTAACTATACTAATATTAGGCAAAACAGATTTTAAATCCAAAAAAGTTATGAGATACAGAAGGCCATTATATATTAATAAAAGGGGTGATCCACCAGGAAGATATAACAATCATAAATATCTATGCACCTAACCAGGGTGCCCCAAAATATATGAGACAAACTCTGGCAAAACTGAAGGGAGAAATAGACATTTCTACAATAATCACTGGAGACTTCAACAACCCACTCACATCATTAGATAGAACAACTGGAAAAAAGATCAACAAGGTAACAGAGAACTTGAACAAGATGATAAAGAAGTTAGACCTAACAGACATATACAGAACACTGCATCCAAACTCAGTGGGTTATACATTTTTCTCATGTGCCCATGGATCTTTCTCCATGGTAGACCACATGTTAGGTCACAATTCAGCTCTCAATAAATATAAAAAGATTGAAATTATACAAAGCACCTTCTCAGATCATAATGGAATGAAACTAGAAATCAATAATAGACAGGAAAAAAGTAAATTCACGAATGTGTGGAGACTGAAAAACACACTCCTAAATAATCAGTTGGTCAAAGAAGAAATGGCCAGTGAAATCAGTAAATATATTGAGAGAAACGAAAATGAGAACACAATGTATCAAAACTTATGAGATACAACAAAGGTAGTCTTGAGAGAGAAATTTATAGCCCTTTTGCGTATATTAAAAAACAAGAAAGAGCTAAACTCAAAGATTTAACTGAACAACTAGAGAAACTAGAAAAAGAACAGCATACCAATCCCAGAGCAAGCAGAAGGAAAGAAATAATAAAGATTAGATCAGAAATAAATGAAAATGAGAAGAGAAAAACAGTAGAGAAAATCAACAAAACCAAAAACTGGTTCTTTGAGAAGATAAATAAAATTGACAAACCCCTAGCTAGACTAACAAAGAAGAAAAGAGAGGAGATGCAAATAAATATAATCAGAAATGAAAGGCAGGAAATTACAAATGACCCTGCAGAAATAAAAAGAACCATAAGAGTATATTATGAGAAACTATATATATGCCAACAACCTAGATGAAATGGACAAATTTCTAGAAACACACAACAAACCTATGGTGATGCTACAAGAAATACAAGAACTTAACAAACCAATCGCATTCAAGGAGATTGAATCCATCATCAAAAATCTCACAGCAAAGAAAAATCCAGGACCAGATGACTTCACAGGTGAATTCTACCAAGCATTTCAAAAAGAATTAACACCAATCCTGTTTAAACTCTTCCAAAAAAATTGAAGAGGAGGGGAAATAACCCAACAGATTTTATGAAGCGAACATCACCTGAAAACCAAAGCCAGATAAAGATTCTACAAGAAAAGAAAATTACAGACCAATCTCTGTAATGAACATAGATGCAAAAATTGTCAACAAAATACTTGCAAATCAAATCCAACAGCATATCAAAAGACTTATAGATCATGGCCAAGTGGGATTTATTCCTAATATGCAAGGCTGGTTCAACATAATAAAATCAATCAATGTAATACACCACATTAGCAAATTGAAGGAAAAAACCACATGATCATCTCAATAGATGCAGAAAAGGCATTTGACAAAATCCAGAATTCTTTTTTGATAAAAACACTTGAAAAGATAGGAATAAAAGGAAAATTCCTCAATATGATAAAAAGCATATATGAAAAACCCACAGCCAACATCATACTTAATGGGGAAAGATTGAAAGCTTTCCCTCTAAGATTGGGAACAAGACAAGGATGCCCACTGTCACCATTTTTATTCAATATTGTACTAGAAATTCTAGCTAGGGCAATTAGACAAGAAAAAAAATTAAAGACATCCAAATAGGAAAAGAGGAAGTAAAACTCTCACTGTTTGCAGATGACATGATCCTGTACTTAGAAAATACTGAAGTATCCATGAAAAAACTACTTGAACTAATAAATCTGTTCAGCAAGGTGACAGGATACAAAATCAACACCCAAAAATCAGTAATGTTTTTGTATACTAGTACTGAACAACCTGAGGAGGAAATCAGGGGAAAAATTCCATTTTCAATAGCAACAAAAAGACTCAAATACCTAGGAGTTAATTTAACCAAAGAAGTATATGACTTATATGCAGAAAACTACAAAACAATGCTAAAAGAAATTTAAAAAGACCTAAACAAGTGGAAAGACATTCCGTTTTCATGGATTGGAAGAATAAATATTGTGAAGATGTCAATCTTGCCCAAACTGATTTGTAGATTCAATGCAATACCAATCAAAATCCCAACAGCTTACTTTACCAAATTAGCGAAGGCAATTACCAAATTCATCTGGAAGGCTAAGTACACCCGAATAGCCAAAACCATTCTAAAAAAGAAAAATGTGGGAGGAATTTCACTGCCTGACCTTGAAACATGTTACAAAGCTACAGTGGTCAAAACAGCATGGTACTGGCATAAAGATAGACACATTAATCAGTAGAATAGAATTGAGAACCCAGCAATAAACCCTCACATATACAGTCAGCTGGTTTTTGACAAACCTACGAAGCCCACACTAACAGGAAAAAGCAGTCTCTTCAACAAATGGTGTTGGGAGAACTGGATATCTATAACCAAAAAAATGAAAGAGGACCCCTATCTCACCCCCTATACAAGAATCAACTCAAAATGGACCAAAGATCTAAATATAAAAGCCAGGACCATAAAACTACTAGAAGAAAATGTAGGGAAACATATTCAAGACCTTGTAGTAGGTGGTGGTTTCTTGGACCTTACAGCCAAAGCACATGCAACAAAAGAAAAAATAGATAAATGGGACCGCCTCAAAATTAAACACTTTTGCACCTCCCAGGACTGTCAAAAGTGTGAAAAAGCAGCCAACTCAATGAGAAAAAATATTTGGAAATCACATATCTGGTAAGGGTTTAATATCCAGGATATATAAAGAGATGCTACAACTCAACAATAAAAAGACAAATGACCCAATTAAAAAAAATGGGCAAAAGGCATGAATAGACATTTCCCCAAAGAATAAAAACAAACAGCAAAAAGACATGTGAAGAAATGCTCAACATCACTTATGATTAGGGAAATGCAAATCAAAACTACAATGAGATATCATTTCACACCCATCAGAATGGCCACTATTAAAAAGACAGAGAACTACAAGTTTTGGAGAGGATGTGGAGAGATAGGAACACTTCTTCACTGTTGGTGGGAATGCAGAATGGTACAACCACTATGGAGGACTGTTTGGCAGTTCCTAAAGAGGTTGAATATAGACTTGCCACGCAACCCTGCTATACCACTACTGGGTATATATCCGGAAGAAATGAGAACAGTGACATGAACAGACATCTGCTCACTGATGTTCATAGCAACATTATTCACCATTGCCAAAAGTTG
>JAQZBX010113790.1:0-10069 GCA_029593785.1 Cabassous unicinctus
ACTCTGTTCTTTGCCTTGCCTTTTATATTCAATTCCCCACCCACCAGGGGGTGGGGCTCAATGCCCTACTGACTGACATGGCCCAGTCAACGCCCTAATCATAATTCAATCATGCCCAGATTAACAGATCAGATTACAGGCATGATCCAATTATATTTTTGGAATTCATAATTACATCAAATTCCCCAACGGTTACATGGTGGGACTTTTTTCCTCCTCCATTATAATCTACTATGTAATCAGAAAATATATAACTTAAAAATGATTAAGCATCTAAAAGCTCCTTTTAAATGGAGTTATATGGAAATTGAAATGAGGATACCAAAGACTTAAATTATCATGTTAGAAAATAAGCAACCAATTCATGATTTTTAACATAGCTGTAGTTTGCCCTTCCTTCTATACCTTATTATTATAACGGTCCTTTACCATAAAATAGGATTAAGGGCAGTGGGTGGGGTGGGGGGAGGCTTACATGCAAATTTTAAAAATTATATTCTTTTAAGAGAAAGGAATACCAAATTATTCGCTATAATAGGATCTAAAATACTTTATAGTCACTTTTACTTCTAATTAGCAAGGATCATTACATATTTCAACTCTTTTAACATGAACCATAATCTCTAGTAGCCTTGATAAGTGCTGTAGCTTAAACAATCCAACAGTACTATAAAAAATATTCGACTATGACACATGGGGGGAAATCTCATTTTCATGTTTATTTGAAGATAATATCTTTCATTTAAAAGTATTAAGAGAGAAAGAAAAGGAAAAGTCTGAAGAATTGAAGAATAAAGATATTCTCAAAGCTTTCGTGTTTAAGAAGTCCATGAAATGTTATTTCCTAAAAGTGTTTTTTTCCATTTCTATAGAGAGCTGCGAGTCTCAAAAATGTTACAGATTGGTAGCCATGAAGGGCATCAGAAAACCTCCCTGAAAAGTCTAACAGGGGCCCTAATCCTCCCTGAATGAGGAATAACTTAATTTCCCCGGAGTTGGGAGTACCAAGTGTGCAAACTGATGACTGGCAGGTGGAGAAGATGCTGGATGAGCTGGTCCCTGCTCTATATTTAACTGCTAGGGTCCCCAGGCTTTATGATCAAACTAAATGCTAGGCCGGGGGGGTGCTGATCTTTCAATTTGTCAACAAAGCCATCCAAAGAACACTGATCACAAATTCACTGGTTTAGTAAACTAAAACAATGTTTGCTTGTTTAGCTTCCCCTCAGTAAAATAAAATGCAAACAAAAAAAACACCAAACATCTGTCTTTAATAAGCCTAATCACCACTTGTCTCTGAATTAACAACAGTGAATAATGTTCTAGCACTAGTACCAACAAAAGGATAATAAAAAGTAATCTCTTTTGTGATTCCTACAAGAAATAGTTAAAATCAGGGCCCCCTTAAACTTGTTTTAAGGTTCGTTTCTTAAAATTAGAGGGTAGAATTTCCAGTGAAATCTGAAGCTTAAAAATAGCCATAAGTTTACTGACTTTTAAAACAATTTAACCCTGTCCCCAAACTCCTCCCCAAGAACTCAGCATGGAAAAATATGTATTGAGTTGTAAGGCAGTGATTGCTATATTACCTGCTGTTCAGGTAAGAGGAAAGCAGCTCAGCAGAATAATGCAGACCCAGACTGCCTGAGTCCAGGTCCAGACCCTTCCATGTACCAGCTGTGGGACTTGTCCCTCACCAAGCCTTCTATCCTCATCTGTACCACATGGATCACAGCACTGCCTACCTTACAAAAGGGTGGTCCTAAGGATTAAATAGGATAACCCATGTCAACCCACAGGGTTTCCCTGGTGCATGTCAAGCAAAACAGGCTATGACTATAGCAGAATAATGACAATCCCTAGCCACCAAATCCCCACACTGAAAGCAGACATGACACAAATGCTTTCATGGGTTTCTTCTAGCAGGATGAAGCACAGTGTAGTGGAAAAACACTGGCCCTAAGCAATGTCATTATTTTGACCTAAAGTCACTCTGTGAAGGCTTGGTTTCTACCCTGGAAAATAAAAATATTGCTCTAGATAGATATGTGGTTGTCTCTCTTTTAAAAAACCTTTTTAAAATTATTACCAAAGTAATATATGCTTAAATTTTTCAAGAAGTAGATATTAAAGGAAGAGATAATAAAAGTTAAATCTTCTCTTCTTGACTTCCCACCCTCTCATCCCCCACCAAATCGGGATTTCAAACTGCATTGTGCAGAGCCTGAGGGTTCCCTGGAAGCAGAGGAAGTCTTCCCAGGAGAAGTCAAGAGGGCAGAGCCCCAAGGATCCCCATCACCATCACAACCAATGCAGCTCTCCTTTTATGTATCTTATACACTGGATTTCACAGGTTTTGAAATGAGGGTTCTACTACTAAAATGAGGTTTGAAAACCATGGCATTAAGTTATTTTAAAGACCATTATCCAGCTCTAAAATGATACGATTCCAGTCCATTGAACCAAATCCTCCTATATGTTATTATATTTATATCAAATGTTTCATAAAATTTCCCAAGATTTCACCTTACCTCTAGCTCAAGATCCTGAGGTTCCATTTCAGAGAGTGACAGCACAGCAATTTTGGTAACTTTACAGACCTCATGGTCTCCTGGAAGTTTGCCCACCAATGCTTTCTGTCGAATTAGAATAAGCCACCAAGGAAGATCTGAAAGAGAAAAGTCTTGTTAATGCCTGGTATTTATAAAGTGCTGCTGTCCTGGTAAGCTGAAGATTGAATAATCTAACAAAAAAAAACATGCATAGATACCAGCTTTTAAAGTAAAACACACAAAAAAAGATATAAAAATGGCCCTTGAACATGCAAAAAGATGTTCAACCTCATAGAAAAATGTAAATTAAAACACTCACCTGTCATATTGGGAAAATTAACAAGTATGACAACACATTCTGTTGGTGAGGCTATGGGGAAACAAATTCTCAGACAGTGCTGACTGGGAATACAAACTGGTACAGCTTTTCTGGAAGGAAATTTGGCAATACCTAACAAAACAATACATGCACTTTTGATCCAGAAATCACACTCTTGGGAATTTATCTTAATAAAAAAATATATGGAAACAGATGTGGCTCAGGTAACTGGGCTCCCGTCTACCATATAGGAGGTCCAGGGTTCGATTCCTGGGGCCCCCTGGTGAAAGGAAAGCTGGCCCGCACAAGAATGCTGGCACAGCAAGATGATGCAACAAAAAGAGACAGAGACAATAAGAGATGCAGCAGACTAGGGAGCTGAGGTGGCGCAGGAGATTAAGCACCTCTTTCCCACTCCAGAAGGTCTCAGGATCGGTTCCCAGTGCTGCCTAAAGAGAAGACAAGCACAGAAGAACAAACAGAGAGCAGACAGCAAGCATAAAACAATGGGGGTGGGGGATGGGGATAAACAAATAAATAAGAAAAAATGTTAAAAAATATATATAGACACTCAACAAACTGGAGGGGAGTGGGTGTATCTCAGTGGCTGTGCACCTGCATCCCATGTATGAGGTCCAGGATTCAATCCTCAGTACCTACTGATAAAAAAAAAAAAAAAAGGAAGACCCCTACCCTCACACCTCATACAAAAATCAACTTAAAAGGGATCAAAGACCTAAAATGTAAGAGCCAAAAACTATCAAACTCCTAGAAGAAAACATAGGGAAGCATCTTCAGGACCTTGTGCTAGGCAATGGTTGCTTAGACTTTACACCCAAAGCACAAGCAACAAAGGAAAAATAGATAAATGGGACCTCATCAAAATTAAAACCTTTTGTACCTCAAAGGACTTTATCATCAAAGTAAAATGACTACCTACACAATGTGAGAAAATATTTGGAAACCACATAAAGTTTTAATATCTAGGAATATATAAAGAAATCCTTCGACTCAGCAACAAAAAGACAAATAACCCTATTAAAAAATGAGGAAAAGACTTGAATAGACATTTCTCCAAAGAGGATATAGAAATGGCCAGAAAGCACATGAAAAGATACTCAACATTATCAGCCATCAGGAAAATGCAAATCAAAACCACAATGAGATACCATTTCACACCCACTAGAAAAAAAAAAGTACAAGTGTTAGAGAGTATGCAGAGAAATAGGAACACTCATTCATTGCTGGTGGCAACGTAAAATGGTGCAGCTGCTATGGCGGTACCTCAGAAAGTTAAGTAGGGATGCGGTAGGGATAGGGAACAGGAAGTTAAGGCTTAAAATATACAGGGTTCCTACTTGGAATGATGGTAATGTTTTGGTAATGGATAGTGGTGATGGCAGCATAATGTTGTGAAGTTAATTAACAGCACTGAAATTTATATCTGGATGTGGTTAAAAGGAGAAATGTTAGGTTGTATATATGGTAACAGAACAAAAGTTAAATAAAAAAAATCCATGAAACTACACTACACAGTGAACCCTAAGTTAAACAATGAACCATAGTTAATAGTACAATTATAAAAACGTACTTTTGTCAACTGTAACAAATGTTCCTCACCAATGTAAGATATCAATACAGTGGATATGAGAATCCTATATTTTATGCATGATTGTTCTGTAAACCCATGACTTACCTAGTAAAGAAAAAAGAAAAAATATATATATATATACACACTCAAGCCTATTCATTACAGTAGTTTGTCATTGCAAAATATTGGAAACACCTTAAATGCTCAGGCATAGGAGAGTGACTGAATAAACTATGGTACATGCATGCAATGGAGTACTATGCAGCTGTAAAAAAGGAAAAAGAACGAGGAAGGTTTTTTGAAGAGATAAGGAGGGATTCCTGGATATATTATTAAGTGAAGAAAACAAACTACAAAAGAGTATCTACAGTACACTACTCTAAGAAAGTAGAAAATATAAAAAAAATATATTAGTATCTGCTCATTTGTGCAAAAAGGAAAAATACAGGAGGGATAAGCCAGGAATGAGTAGGACTGGTTACCTACAGAAAGTAGTCAGAAATGAGGTGGAAAGAAAGGGGGAAATAGGAATGGGGTAAATGGGATGAGTGGGAAATGACAGTTCTGAGTATACTCTTTCACATACTGTAGTTCTGACTCTTAGAGCCAAGGTAATCGTTCACATATCCCCAAAATAAAGATAACAGTAAAATCAGCCAGAATGTGAGGGGAACTCAAAATAAAATGCAAACAGTAACTTAATTCTATTGCAAATGGAAACTGTAACAACACTGTAGGGGATTGGGGGGAAGCTAGGTAACTTTGGAAAACAGTATTTTGTAAGATAAAGACAAAAGAATTATATAGAAATATTGCGTTCTGGCTAGTAAATTTGTTTTCTTAGAAAGGTATGGGTTAGCGATTCCAATACTACTTTATATGTACACTAGGATTGCGCAAATAACTAAATACATTGAGGAGAATGGAGGGGGATGGTAAAACAAACAAAAGAAAGCTTTAATAACTATAAGAGAGAAAGAAGGAAACAAAACATCCAAAGGCCCAACAGTTATCTTTCCAAACCCAATTTCTACTTCTCACAAAAGATTTTTATTAAATGAAAAACGGTCTGAAAGATAACATGTAAAAGTAATTTTTAATTTTATTAGGTTATACCCTTAGGGGGAGAAAATCTCTTCAATCAGCACGAAATACAAAAACAAATGAGGAGTGTTTCAGGAATTTCTTAAGGAAAAATAACATGATGGATATATATTTCCCATACGAAAAAATATTTTTAAATAGATATAAAGTGGGAGTGGATGTGGCTAAGCAGTTGAGTGCCCACCTCCCACATAGGAGGTCCTGAGTTTGGATTCTGGTGCCTCCTAAAGAAAAAAAACAGGCAACGAGCGAAAGGCAACGCGCAAAAGGCAATGCACAAAAGGCAACGAGCAGAAGGACGAGGGAGCCAACTGCGGTGGGGGGAATAGATATAAAGTATTTGGGAGACATCTGGGGGCGGAAATAGATATAAAGTATTACAATTTCCCTCAATTTTCCTAATATACATTAACCCTTATTTTAGGTTGCTTTGAATGTGTGTTTGAAGATGTGCTTTTGGAAATGTTTCATAATTCTTTATGAAATGCGGAGGAAATTTGCTCCAAAGTTTCAAGGCTTTTACAGGCCAGTCATTATTCATTATTATTAAAAATTTACTAAGGACCTACCAAGTGCCAAGAAGTACATGTTACATAGATCACGGTTGCCAAGTACCTAAAACATAATAAATATTTGCTGAATGTCAATAAATTCTGTTGAATTAAAAAACAAAACAAAAAATCTTCAATAGGTCTCTTAACCTTATAGGAATAATTTCTATTTTACATTGAACAATTTAAAGTATTTGCAGCTGAGCAAAGAAGCCAACAGTTTGACCATATTTCTATTCAAGTTTATCTTGTTTGGTGTTCAATGGGCTTCTTGGATGTGCATATTCACATCCAAGTTTGGGAAGCTTTCTGTCATTATTTCTTTGAATATTCCTTCTGCTCCTTTCTCTCCTTCTCCCCTGGGAGTCCCATAATGTGTATATCAGTATGCTTGATAGTGTTCCCACAGTTCCCTTAGGCTATTTTTACTTTTTACAATTTTTTCTTTCTGGTCCTCAGCCTGACTCAGTTCAATTGTCTTGTCTTCAAGTTGACTGATTCTTTCTTCTGCCACCTCCAATCTGCTGTTGTAACCCTCTTGGGTATTTTTCATTTCAATTATTGTGGTCTTCAACTTCAGCAGTTCTGTCTGGTTCCTTTTTTAAAATTTCTCTTTGTTGAGATTCACATATTGTTCATTCATTGTGTTCCTGATATCCTTTAGTTCTTTTTCTGTATTTTCCTTTATCTCCTTGGGCATATTAAATCTTTTTTTTTAAAGATTTATTTATTTACTTGATCCATTTTAAATCCCCCCTTCCCCATTTGCTGTTTTGTGTCCATTCACTGGGCAATTCTCTGTGTCTGTTTCATCTCTTCTCATCCTCCTCCTCCAGTTCTTCACCAGGATTCGATCCTGAAGATCTCCGATGTAGGAGAGAGGTGTTCTAGCCATCTGCGCCACCTCGGCTCCTGGTTTTCGGAGCTTTCGGAGCATCCGTCTTGTCTCTCTCCTTTTACGTCATCATCTTGCTGCATGGCTCCTGGGGCCTGGCGGCTCACCGGCACACAGAGCCTGGCAGCCCATGTGCCTTCTATATATATTTTTTTTATTTTACCAGGAGGTCCCGGGGATCGAACCCAGGTCCCTCCATATGGCAGACGGATGCCCAACCATTTGAGCCACATCCATCCCCTAAATCTTTTTTAAAAAGTCTTTGTCTGCTATGTCTACAGTCTGGTCATCGTCTTTGATGTTTTCCAGATTTTTATCCTTTCCCTTTGGATTGGCCATCATTTCCTGTTTCTTTGTCTTGTAATATTTTGTTGTATACTGTACATTTTAAAATTTTTAAATGTTAACTCTGGGATTTAGTCCCTGAGCTGTTTGTTTCTTGAGTTTGTATCCAGCTAGTAATATGACAGATTTTCTTGAGTGCCAGGAGCCAACAAAAGCAAATGAACCAATACAAAAAACATCTTTCACAGTCTTTACACTTTGGTTTTGTGCTGGCTGGTGTTCTCCTTCAAAGTTCAGCTCCCCCAAGTAGGTCAAGCCCAAGGCAAATGCAAAGTGCAGGGTTCTCCCAGTCTTTTCTGGGCCTGTGTCTTGTCTTGGGCTGGTGTAAGCTAGTGGCCTTAGTAGTTCCCCCATTTACAGGAACTTGAGTACCTCTCAACTCCACAGGAAACAAACCTTCTCCCTCTCTAGGGTGTTCCACAATGGCACTTAAAGCAGCTACATCTTTGCCCCAGGCCACCTGACTCAATTGTTTCTTATATGCTTTCCTGTCTCAAGCTGCATTTGCCTGGAGGGCAAATTCTGGGAGGGGGGAGGGCATGCTGGAGAGGAGTTTCCTAAGTCAGTCTTTCCCAGCAGGAACAAGGCCAGGGACTCAAAAAGGGAGTGCCAGCCAGGCCAGGTCCAAATTGCCCAGGGGAGAGGATGAGGAAGTAGCCTGGAAGGGTGCCAGGAGATTCTCCTATGGCTCTTTGAAGCTATGTTTTCTTGATTTGGCACTTACCTAGTAAATGCAGCAGCCCCTCAGCCTGTAGTCCTGAGGAAGTATACTGTCTTTAAGTTTTCTCTACAGCTTTTGCCTAGGGTTGGAACAATGGCTGTCCTCAGAGCAGGGCCCTCAGAAATCTGAAGTAGCTAATCAAAAAGAGTGATCATGGAAGCGGATGTGGCTCAAGCGACTGAGCTCCCACCTACCACATGGGAGGTCCCAGGTTCAGTCCCCAGTGCCTCCTAGAGAAGACAAGCAATATAGCGAGCTGCACAACGAACAGGCGCAGTGAGCTGACACAACAAGATGATGCAACAAGAGACACAAGGAAAACATAATGAGAGATACAGCAAAGCAGGGAGTGGAGGTGGCGCAAGCCACATTGGAGGTCCTGGGTTCGGTTCCCGGTGCCTGCTAAAAAGAAGACCAGCATACATCAAACAGACACAGCAAATGCAAACAACGAGGGGGTGGGGAGAAATAAATAAATCTTTTTTTTAAAAAAAAAAGAATGATCAGTGATTGGACTATACACCCCTGGATCTTGGGGAACTAGGCCTTTATATCCCACCCTGGCATCAGCAAGCTGCACCAGGGACAGGGGTTGAGGACCTCACTGCTGCCCGTCACAAAGTTGGAGAATGAGCAACAGTAGCTGCCATGCAGAAAGTGCAATTCACAGTATTTTTGATTTGCCAGCCTCTTCCTCCTGCTGTTCCTTGGATGCTGCACTGTGTTCTACTAGATTCCGGAGTTTCAAGAGTTGATTCAGACAGTTCCTTTTTAATGGTTATTCTGGTGAAGAGACTGTTTCTGGGAGAGTCCCACTCCACCATCTTCCCACAATTCTGATTTTCTTTCTTTACAATATGTATACCTATTCTTTCACCTTTTGTTTTACATCTGAAGATCATGCTTCTTCCATGAAGTGGAAAGGCGTAGCAAATGAAAAGTACCCAGCACATAATAAGAGCTCAGTGTTACATTTCTTCCCTTATTGTTTCAGTCTCACTCATTGATCAAAAAGAAAAAAACTAAAGTAAAATTGATAAGGAAATAGATATCTACAAGTGATTAAGTAATTTAACCTTAACTTCTCTCTTCTTTGGAAAATGGTATGCTGACGAGTGGGTTGGAATTTTTTCCCCCTCCCAACTTTCCTTTAAACTTCCTTGGTAAAGAAATCATAAAAGAAAAGACTGATAAATTTGATTATGCTAGAATCAAGAACTTTACCATGGCAAACCACACCACAAAAAAAGTCAAAGGCAAGCTAAGAAAAAATATTTGTAGCCAAAGGACTAATCTCTCTATTTTATAAAAAGTTGCTAAATTTTTTAAAAATACCAATAATCTAAAAGAAAAATGAGCAAAAGATATGAACACATGGCTTAGAAAAAAGCAAACACAAACCACTGTAAAGTCATGAAAAGATGCTCAACCTCACTTATTACAAGTGAAATGCACATTAAAACTCTGCTGAGGGAAACGGATGTGGCTCAAGCAATTGGGCTCCTGTCTACCATACAGGAGGTCCAGGGTTCAATTCCCAGGGCCTCCTGGTGACAGGCAAGCTGGCCTGAGCGGAGAGCTGGCCCACGTGGAGTGCTGGCCTACACAGGAGTGCTGGCCCGTGCAAAGAGCTGGTACGGCAAGATGACACAACAAAAAGACAAACAGAGACAATAAGAGACACAGCAGAGAAGCGGGTGTGGCTCAGTGGATAGAGCCCCCGTTTACCATATGGGAGGCCCGGGTTCGCGTCCCGATGCCTCCTTGTGAGGGCACGCCGGCCTGAGCGGTGCGGTGGGCTGATGCAACAACCTCACGGCAGGAAGCGGGTGTGGTGCAATGGATAGCGCACCCGTTTACCATATGAGAGGCCCCGGGTTCGCTTCCCAGGGCCTCCTTGTGAGGGCAGGCCATCTCGCGCGGGGCCGTGGGCTGATGCGGCAGGACCTCACAGCAAGGGGGAGATAAGCAGACACGGAGAAGACACGCAG
>JAQZBX010113791.1:0-10073 GCA_029593785.1 Cabassous unicinctus
TTAAAAGGAATCTCATATTTGCTACTTAATACAGTCTGAAGAATAGACACTGAAGCAAAGATTGAGGAAACATTACACCATATGCTGCTGTTGAGTGAAGACTAGGTGCATAGATTCCATAGTATTTTTAGAGTGTTAAAAATTGAGTAAGCTACTAAGTAGAAGAAAATGGAATAAAATGGCCAAAGTATGGTCTTCTGCAAGGTTTTCCTTACAGTACCAATTTTAGGAATTCTTTGAGAATCATGTAAAATTTATACACAGAATATTCCCAAGAAATTTCTTAAAAGCCCTTTAAATTCTTTGTTCCTCAAAGTATAAATAAGAGGGCTTATCATAGCAGTTACCACAGTGTAGAAAAGGGAAACAAACTTTCCCTAGTCTTTGTATTTACTCTTGGCTGGCTGCAGATATATGAAGATGATGGTTCCATAGAAGATGATGACCACCAAAAGGTGGGAAAAGCAGGTCCCAAATGCTTTATGTTTCCGAGTGGTTGACTGATCATCAAAATGGCCTGGGCAATATAGCCATAAGAGACCAGGATGAATGAGACAGGCACTACAAGGAAGAGGACACTAAACACAAAAAGCTCAATCTTGTGAAAAGTGGTGTCAATGCAAGCCAACTTGATGAGCACAGGTATCTCACAGATGAAATGGTCCACATGGCTATGACCACAGAAGGGCAGCTGAAGAGTGAGTGTAGACTGTACCAGGCTGATGGCCACCCCACTGAGCCATGTCATCGAAGCCAGGATTGTGCAGAGATGGGGATGCATAAAGGCAGTGTAATGGAGGGGAAGGCAGAGAGCAACATAGCGATGGTAGGACATCACGGTGAGCAAAACAAACTCTGTGGAACCTAGTGCAAGGGATACATAGAGTTGAACAATGCAGCCACCATGG
This sequence comes from Cabassous unicinctus, assembly GCA_029593785.1. Taxonomy (NCBI): domain Eukaryota; kingdom Metazoa; phylum Chordata; class Mammalia; order Cingulata; family Chlamyphoridae; genus Cabassous; species Cabassous unicinctus. The sequence goes on from JAQZBX010113791.1 coordinate 909, forward strand.
GGAATGGCTTTCATGGGATCTCTCAAGTTTATCAGGAGCTGGGGAATCACACTGTTGGTGAAGCATAGGTCCAGGAAGGAGACATGAGAAAGGAAGAAATATATTGGCCTGTGAAGTTTGGGTTCCAGATGAGATATCAGTATGATGGTGGTGTTCTCCAAAATGGTTAGTAAATACAAGATCAAGATGACTATAAATAGAGTCTTCTGTAACTGAGGATGATCAGAAAACCCCAACAGGATGAAACCCATCAGGCTGCTCTCATTGGCACTCTTCAAAATCCCCATTTGCAAAGTAGTCTCTAGAAGACTGAGGCATAGCTCAGAAAGATGGCATATTATACAAGGTCAAGTGAGTGACAATGTCACCTCTCATAAAAGTGTCCTATGTAAAATTGGTATGTTAATGTACTTAGAGCTAGTAAATTGCATCTATCCATTTTCCTAATGTGTGCATTCTACCAATTTCATTTCCTAGTTGTCTTCTAAGGTTCTTCAAAATAGAGGACAATGGGCATATTGAAAACACCATCATCTGCTGTAGGAAACATTTTAGACTGTTGCTTCTTTCCAATCACATCAAATTTACCCCTTTATATTAACATATCTTTCTTGTTATAGAAAGGAGCAAATTCAGGTAATTTTTCAACTAAAGTTAGAAAACTGAATAACATTGAAAAAAGTATCCATAATATTAGAGATCCTTTTTATTTAAATAGATCTTCTGTGAGAACTTCAGTTGTAGATACGACATTTTCCTGATAAATCTTATTTTCTTCTCTCTGACTTTTGTAGATCCCAATGTCTCCATTTTATTAACTAAATTCATTTAAGCAATACAGTAATGAAATAAAGAGTGCCAGTTCTTTTCAACCCCAAGGGATATGATTGGATCTCCTAATATTAAATGAAAGTTAACTTTGCTAACTTCCCACTGTATCTATCCTATAACTTCTGGGTGAGCATAGCCTTATGACTATCTGAAATGATGCAGGGATAGTAATTGCCAGCACCTCAGACTTATTCATAGAAGTCATCATAAAAAGATATATCACCATGTACTCTTCAAGGGTACATAGAGATGTCTTAGTAGAACTTAAGTAGAACTAGCAACACTGATAGAGAAATTCCTGTGATAGATCTGTGGGACATAAAATATTTCTGCCCAACCCTGTTAAATGTTCAGTGAGATGACTTAATAAAATGTCCTGAATTTATACCCTAATCCATCTACTTGTGATCTCATCCTCACCCACTGCATAAATGTCTCTCAAATTTCTAATCTCCCATGAATTGCAACTGCCATGAGCTCATGTGGCTCTACCCTTATTAATAGTATTAATGTAATTAAGGGGCATTTATAAATGTGTCAACTTGACATCAACTCCACCTCAACACTGTAATTCCAAAAACAAAAACACACAGCAATATCCTCATTATTAAATTGTTTATTTTTCCCCAATGTCTCCAAGTAGGAAGTTTCAAACATTATATTTGAAAAATAAATGACCTTTAAATATTGATTTTTTTCTGGTAAATTTTATGCAAAATTAACTATTACTAGTCTGCCCTTTCTAACTGCCAGCCAGACCCTACCCCATGTCCTCTCCTGTTGTTCAGCCACCAAGAATCTGGCTTTATAATCCATGCACATGTATTTCCATGATGAACATATCCCCATTCATTATGAATCATTAAAGTCTTCAGAGTAAACACTCATGAGCAAACTCAAAGAGAGCAGTAAGATTATCCAGGCATTTTCCACAGGTGCATGGCAGAATAAAAGGAAAGTAATTAATTTTGTACTTTCATATCATTTAACTTGTTCAGTAATACCATTTTTCTTAATATATCAAATATCCTCATTACTCATTATAAATATAGTGTGACTGAACCTAGAAAAGTTTGAAATGTATCCTAAAAAACACTTTGTTTTTAAGGAGAGATAGATACTGGTTGAGTGAAAGCAATATTTTCCATAACTTATCAGTTTAAATCTAATAACTTTAACAAAAGAAAAGAAAATGAAAAAGAAATATGTCTGATCATTCTTTTCTGCATACCTAATTCCAAACAGTAAAGTGCATCTGGCCTCAGGAGATACTTCTGTGTTCATGGTGTCTCCAGTTGCCTGTATTCTGAGATGAAGTAAATTGACATTCCTAGGTAGGGCCCCACTGTCACAGGAGTTATTAGAGAAAGAACAAACTTGGCAACAAATACAAAATTTTGAGAAAGAAGCTCTCCAGTTGTTGCAGAGTCCTGTTATTAATTTCCTGCACAAATTGGGTGCCAGTACATCTAGTAAGATGACAATTCATCTTTCTCACTTCTCTGGAAGAGCGTGAGAGGTTATGTTAAAATCATCTTGTGTAAGTTTGGTACACAGGTGAAGCTGACCCTGTTATAAGGAAGAAGTATCACAATGTGGACTCCTGGCTGGAAGCTATCTTTCTGGAGGTTGAATCTCTCTGCAACAGCTCCAAGAGATATTGTTCTTGGAACATGAAGCCAGGGGTACAACATGGATATGCCTATTCCAAATAATGGAAGGAATCAAATGACTTTCTTCAAACTAGATGTTGGGTCTTGCTAGGAAATGTATTTGGAGAAAGAGAGCCCAGTTCCCTCACTCATAAGAAAAAGAACATGAAAGTGGGAAACCCCAGTGACTCACCTCCTCAATAGGCATGGGCTTATGCAAGGGAGAAAAGAAAGATAGAAAAAAAGGGTTTATTGATGTGGCATCATCATTCCCCAGACGGGTAAGGGAATTACTATCTTTCCTCTATGAGAAACATGTAGCTCATTAAAATGTCCATAATCGAGGATCCTGGGACATGGTAATGGGGAAAAAAAAAAAGAAACTTGCTGTCTTGCAGTAAGAAGTCAGCAACTTAACCTGCCACATTTGCAATCACTTGCAAAATAAATTCTGACTACTCCATTAAAATGCCTGCATGAGGCAGTAGAAAAAGAGTATACTTGAGTGCTATTGAGAAATAGCCTCATGCGTGAATCCCTTGAGGAACTAGCCCAGAGTACCTAGTTAGCTACTGATTGAATTTTAAGTGAAAAACAGATGTCAGGCATTCTTGTACTGTGTACTGTTCTCACCACTTTAAAATGTCCACTTTACATTTCTGAGCAGACTTTAAATTAATAATTCTACTTCTATTCTTCTTTTCTTATATTAAAGTACTTCAATTGTAAAAGTTGAGTTATTTGAAATAGGAGAATCTTCATTCTCACATGGTTCCCTAATTATCCATTCATATTTATCAACAATTTACAAAATCTACATTGTAAGGAAAAAAATCTTTTTTGCTTTCCCATTTCTCAGTTTACTGGGAATTCAGAGACTTTTGTGGCTTTCTCAGTACAAGGGATAGCATTCCATTGCTAACCATGTCCTATTTTATCATGAGAATATATCCTCTGACTCTTCTAATAACTTTTAAGGAAATTTACTATCTGGCTTTAAAATGGAGCATACAAACTGATGACTATTTGATTCCTATACAAGCTGGCATCCTCTTTAAAACTCACCTGTACATCTTTTCTTTCCTGTACATATATTAATATATTTGTTGTTAGCAAATAGAAACATAATTCTTTCCTCTTTTTTCAAGATGAGGCTTCACTCTTTAGATAATGTTACTTTACAACATTATCAATTCAGTACCAAAAAGCCAAATAAAATTTTTAAAAATGTAACAATTTTTAGTTAGGCTGAAGTAGATATTTGACAATTTGTTGAAATGAAAAAATTTTCCCTTATACTTGACTTTTTTTCACAGTAGATATACTCATATAGTGAAAATGTGCCAATAGACTTACCTGGATCATTGGCATATAACCCTATTAGGGCATGGGTACCATTTGTTCACACGTGTCATCAGTGCCTCAATAATAAATGAACCTGGGGGGGATTGGAAGTGGCTCAAGTAGTTAGGCACCTGCCTTCCACATGGGAGGTCCTGGGTTCAGTTGCCAGTGCCTCCTAAAGAATATAAGCAAGAAAGCAAACTGGTGCAATGGGTTGTCATGGTGAGCAGATTCAATGAGATGATGCAATGGGATAATGTAATAAGGAGTGTGATGAGAAGCACAATAAGCAAGGAGTGTATGTGGCTCACATGATTGAGCACCTCCCTCCCTCCTACATGGGAGGCCCTGTTCCTGGTGCCTCCTAAAAGAAGATGAGAAGACACAGAGAGCACACAACAAACAGATGCAGAGAGCAGACAACTAGTGCAAACAACAAGGGGACTGAGAAATAAACAAATAAATGTGTTAAAAAAACAATAATGAATGAACCCCTTCTTTAAAGAAGGAAATAAGACAAGCAAAGTTCCATGACACATTAAAAATTGTTTACACCTAGTAATGCATGAAAAGGCAAAGTATATGCTTGAATAATTTTTAATTCATTATCCCTAACTAGTAGTCCACATGACAGGTGGTTGAAACAAACTGGAAAGAAGTGGATGTACAAGAGACATAATTAAAAGGTAAAATTTACAGTATTGTGGATAGGTTACATACAACAAGTGAGAGGGATGAAGAGGTTAAACATGCTGTCACAGGTGACAGATGGAATGTGTTCCTTATTCTGATATTAGGAAGAATGAAGAACAAACAGAAATTTAAAGATTTTGTGATTTTAATTTTGATGTGTTAGTTTTGAAAGTGCTTAAAATACCCAGGTAGAAATGAATTAGAGAGGCAGAGGGATCACTTCTCTCCCAGAAAAATATCTGGAAGACCCTCTGGAGGGCTCCTTTGAGGCTCAGGACACCAGGGGAGGTGAGACACAGAAGACTGAGGAGCTAGGGAAAGGAGTCTTGGCTGGCTGGAAAAATCATGTGAACAAAGCTGTAGCAGCAGCTGCAGGTACCCATCCTCCTACCCTCAGAGCAAATAGCGGACTGCAGACTGCAGTGGTTGTGGACTGCAGCAGCTGCAGAATGACAGGATTGAAGGGCTCCTCTTCCCCAAGTAAGGGGAGATGGAGGGACACAGTCTACATTAAATTCAGATTTTGGCCAGGGAAATTGGTATGTTTCATCCCAGGGTTCATACACATCTAAGCCAGGTGGGGCCATAAAATTGTTTGCCTGTAGAGCTGGCAGGGAGCTAAAGATAATTCGCCTTCTCAAACACCTCATCTACTGCCCTGGGCTGGTTGCTGAGGAGGCAGAGGGAGGGAGGGTGAGGCCAGTCAAGGGAGGAGAACAACTTCTGATAAATTTTGTTTGCAAGCCACGGCCTGCCCTGAGGTCATTGTTTCTGCAAGATCGTCCCTGGTGGGGTTCAGTGAATGCATTCTTCCCTAGCATCTGGGGTCAGAGCTAAGAGGGTTGCCAAAGACCGTCATCTGCTGACAGACCAGAAAAGTGCCTGGAAAAGAGGAAAAAATAATACTGAAAAATAATAGAGGCAATCAGGTGCCTTTAGTGTCCTCCCTTGAATGGCCCTTGGCAATGGGCCTGCACCCCATTACTAGGTCGTTAGCCCTGAGTTGAGCCGTTAAACAGGGGCAGTCCTAAATATCTAGAAGTTGAACCAAGAATCAAAGAACAGTGATAACACACAGCTACTTAACAGTAAATCTCTTGGCAAGAAAGAGAAACAGAATATCAGAATAAACTCAGCATCATAATCAAATGCCTAGACATCAGCAAAACATTACAAGAAATAGTAAGAAAAAGGAAGATATGATTCAGGCAAAAGAACAAATCAAAGTTCCAGACACGACACAGGACTTGAAACAACTAATCAATGAGGTTCATACAAAAATCCTAAATCAAATCATAAAGTTGAAGGACAACATAGTTAAAGAAGTAAAAGACATTATGACAATACTGGATGAGCGCAAAGAAAAATTTGAAACTTTGGATAGAAAAATAGCAGAGCTTATGGGAATGAAAGACAAAATAAGTGAGAATAAATATACAATAGAGACCCAGCAGATTTAAAATCATGGAAAAAAGAATCAACTACATAGAGGACAGACCAGCAAAAATTGAAAAGAGAGACAAACACAGAAAGAAAAGCCTGGAAAAATTTGAGCAGGGCCTCAAGGAGTTAGATGATAACACAAAGTGCACCAACATACATGTTATGCAAGGTCCAGAAGTATAAGAGAAGGGAAAGGGGGAAGAAAGAGTATTTGAGGAAATAATGGTTGAAAATTTCCCAATTCTCATGAAAGAAATGAATATATGTATCCAGGAAGCACGGCATACTCCAATTAGAAGAAACCCAAATAGAGTGAAATCAAGACACATAATATTCAGAATGCCAAATGCCAAAGATAAAGAGAAAATTCCAAAAGCAGAAAGGGATAAGCAAAATATCACATTCAAGGGATATCCAATAAGACTTCATGTGGATTTCTCTTCAGAAATCATGGAAGTGAGAAGGCAGTGGTATGATTTAATTAAGATACTGAAAGAGAAAAACTGCCAGCCAAGAATTCTTTATCTGTCAAAACTGTCCTTCAAATATGATAGTGAGTTTAAATATTCACAGATAAACAGAAACTAAGAGATTTGTAAACAAGAATCCAGCTCTACAGAAAACACGAAAGAGAGTTCTGCAGCTAGAAAAGACAAGACAAGAGAGAGAGGCTTGGAGGAGTGTGTAGAAGTGAATTAACAAATTGAAGGAAAAAAAACACATGATCATCTCAATTGACACAGAAAAGTCATGAGATAAAATATAGTATCTTTTCTTAATAAAAAGCAGTTCAAAAGACAGATAAAGAAGGAAACTCCTAGCATAATAAAGAGCATATATGAATATACCACAGCCAACATGATAATGAGAGAGGTTGAAAGCTTTCCCCCTAAGAACAGGAACAAGATATGGATGACCAACTGTCACAACTGTTATTCAAAATTGTTACAGAAGTTCTAGCTAGAACAATTAGGCAAGAAAAAAAAGTCATCCAAATAAGAAAAGAGAAAGTAAAACTCTCACTATTCCCAGATGACATGATCTTATATTTAGAAAATCCTGAAATATCTACAACAAAGCTATTAGAGCTAATAAATGTGCTCAGCAAAGTGGAAAGATATAAGATCAATACACAAAAAAAGGTGGTGTTTCTAAACACTAGCAATGAGCAAGCAGAGGAGGAAATAAAGAAAAAAATTCTATTTATATTAGCAACAAAAATTCAAATACCTAGAAGTTAATTTAATCAAGAATGTTAAGGATCTTTATTCAGAAAACTAAAAAGCACTGATAAAGGAAATCAAAGAAGACCTAAACAAATGGAAGGACATCATGTGTTCATGCATTAGAAGACTAAATATTATGAAGATTTCAATTCTACTCAAACTCATTTACAGATTCAATGGATTTCCCAACAAAATTTCAACAGCTTACTGTACAGATATAGAAAAGACAATTACCAAAATTATTTGGAAAGGAAAGGAGTCCTGAATAGGCAAAATCATCATAAAAAGAAGAGCAAAGTAAGAAGACTCATGCCTCCTGACTTTGAAGTTTATTATATAGCAACAGTGGTCAAAACAACATGGTATTGGCATAAAGATAGATGCATTGAGAATTGTGGGAACATGGCAGTCAGGCTAGGCAGATAAGGCTCAGTTTTCACAAAAACAAGGGGGAAAGAGCCAAAAGCTTCCCTGGGGACCTGATTTAGGAGTCAGCAGACCAGGACAGTGCTTCACAACTCCCAGGAGAGTGAGGGACAGAGAGATGAAGAGGCCAAAATAACAAATCAGGAGTTACAAAACAACCCGGCCACCAGGAAAGGCTCTCCTCCCCGCAATCCAGAGATATTAAGCGGGGTAAAACCCCTGAGGCATTGCAGCTAACTGAGCGGAGAGCAGAAGTCTTCCTCCCTGTCAGCTGTTACAAGGGAAAAAGGAGGGGAAGTTTGGGGGCTTTTCTTCAAAGAATTTGGCCAGTGGATCATGCTTTGAATCTCAGCTCTGGCCAGATGAAAACAAAGGAAAACCAAAAAAGATACACTTCCCTGGAAAGATGTGCCAACGAGCACTATCTTCTGGCTAGGCTGGAAATTACATGTACAGAAACTGCTTTTACAGCTCTCTTTACCCCACACCTGGGAGAAAGTCTGCACCTTATTAGTCATTAGTCAGACCCTCGCATGATTTTGGTAACTTAAGCTGAGCAATTTTAAAGACGTAGGGTAAGTTGAACCAAATATTAAAGAGTTGTGAAAAAAATAAAATGATGGTTCCATAGAAGATGATGACCACCATCAGGTGGGAAGAGCAGGCCTGAAATGCTTTATGTCATCCAATGATTGATTTGATCTTCAAAATTGCTTGAGCAATGTACCCATAGAAAGTTAAGATGAGTGAAAAAGTCACCACCAGAATAATATGCTAGCCACAAAGAGCTCATCCTGGTTGAATGTGGTGTCCACACATGACAACTTGATGAGCACAGGGATCTCACAGGAGAAATGATCCACTTGGCAATGACTATAAAAGGGCAGCTGAAGGGTAAGTATGGACTGAATAAATGTTGTGGCCACCCCACTTAGTGATGCCATAGAGTCCAAGACATGGCAGAGCAAAGGATGCATGACAAAAGCATAATGTAGAGGACGGCAAACAACAACATAGTCAAACTTTGGAAACAGGTGAAGAGAAAAGGCTAAAGCAGAGAATAACAGTGTGTGATATCTTTGATTATCCCATGAACACTGTCTATTGGTCATATTGAGGACAAAACAAAAGGTCAGGACAGATTGTGGGAACATGGCCAACAGGTTAAATATATAAGTCTTGGCTCTCACTAAAACAACAAAGAAAAAGCCACAGGATGCCATGGTGACATGCTTTGGGGCACAGCAAACCAGGACATTGCTTACCGACTCTCAGAAGAGTGAGGAACAGAGAAACGAAGAAGCCAAAACTAGTAATAGTGAGTTATTTAACCTCCCAGATGCTCCTAAGGGCTCCCCTCCCCCATCCCGAAGATATTAAGCGAGGGTAAAACTCCTGGCAAATTGTATCTCACTGAGAGTACAGCAGACGTCTACCTCCACAGGAAGGTGCTCTGAGTCATCTAGGATGGTACTGGACAGATAGGGAAACCAGGAATAATTGGGGGTTGCTCACCTTGCTGGCTGGAAGGGGCACACAAACCTGGCCCT
>JAQZBX010113792.1:0-10102 GCA_029593785.1 Cabassous unicinctus
TCTTCTGCTCCAATCTACCTTCCCCACTCCCATCTAGCCAGTTTACTGTCATTGGTTTCTGCATCCCCTTAGGTTATGTACGTGACATCTCTCTTCTCTTCAGGTGGTTCTTGGTATGACTTCATCTAATTCCATGGGCTTTTTTGTACATGTCCTTTCCCCAATAACCCCATTACTTCTTGTGCTTAATTATATATGAATTTCTGGCCCCAAGGACATAATGATCTTCCTGCTAGAAAGTCCCAGGAGAAGGGGAATTCCCTGGGGACTCAGACAGCAGCCTACCAAGAACTCTTTCCTTCTCATAAAGCACTGTTCTGATCACACCATTATTATCTGGATTTCGAACCAGGAATTCATAAATTATAACCAACACTTATTGAACACCAACTCTGAGCCAGGCAATGCCCTAAACACATACTTTACCTCATTTTATGAGTTTGGTTTAATGAGTATTCCTGTTTTATACTTGCTAACTTGCCCAAGGTCACACTGCTAGTTATTGGCAGGTTAGAATTTAAACCCATGTGGTCTAATTTCAGATCCTGGCTCTCAACTACACTTTCATATTCTATAGTGCCTCAGTGCCAGGTGCCAGGCCGCAGTGTTAACTTTTGTTCTTTAGTGTTTGATTTTAAGTTTTTAAAAATAATATGCAGTTATAGTTTTAAAACAGTTTCCAACAGTTCCTCCATACCATTCTACTCTGCTGCTCCAAGTTTCCCTTAAGGCATCTACTGTTAACAATATTTTCAGAATTGTTTTCTTTATCATAAGACCTTTCATTTTTTAAACCTCTTAGTGTTTGTGAACCTCCTCAGAGATATTATCTTCTGGAAAGTGAGACCATTCCTTGTTAGTTGGTAAAAAGTGTTACGTACACATGGTCCAAGGGCAGCTTTGATGTTGTACACCCCTGGGTGGATGCCAATATAAAGGTATTTCACATATGTTCCACGCAGACTTCTCTTACCTGTTTGGGACCCATTTACACGAGTTTCTGCCTGAAGGAGACCTACTTTTATTTTAAAACTTAGACCGATGAATTTGTCAAGTTTCTAGAAACAAAGCTGTTATTTGACAATTCATTGGTGACTGTATCACCTTGATGCTCAGAGAAAAATGAACAACAGCCCTTCCTGGCTAAGAAAATGAGTTTTGATATGCTTTTCAGTGCATGGCTTTATGGACACAAGAATCCTGTGTTTGCTGAGCAATGTGATGAGAATTTTACTTTTCAGATCCTTATCTTTTATCTACTCCTCCCTTCCTGAAGAAAAACTCTGTAATTTTTAATCAGCAATACAAAAATGCCTCTATGGAAATGACCGTGCTTTTCAGCATGCAGTGAAACGTTTTTCCTAAAGAGTGAGGTCACCAGAAGCACAGAGAAGAGGCATCCCAGATGGCACTAATATTTGATTTCATTTTTAGCACGCTCATATTCAGCAGATGGATTGGAAGGCTGACCTCTCTGACACTTCTGCATCACTGCTTGCTACTCCAATTGCCTTTGCGAATGTTTTTTCATAAGGCTTCTCCTGGTACCTCAGAGATGGATGCCTGGTTGCCTGCCTGGGTTATGCTTCATTACGCCCAGGCTCTGTGCCGTTGAGAGTTGCTGGATTCTCTAAAAGAGGAATTCCTAGCTCATCAGTATCTCAAACTTTTCTTACAATCTCTCAAATGGTTTGTCACATCTCGGGGAGTATCAGCTTAGCTTTCTAGGTGTCACCCTGATTTGTATCCATTTTTAACTTATCCTATTCTAATTTTTCTGCTTTATTCTGTGTCATCCCTGAATTATTAATAATGTTAGAGAAAAACTCTCTTGAAATGGCCATGTTTACCTATTGCCAATATACCTGCTAGATGCAAAAATCAGATTATTTTAATGTGAATACTGCTCCTTCCCCCCCTTGCATTGTAGCTTTAGTGCTTAACTGCACAGGCATAGGTTGGAGCTCCTGATTCTGTCATTTACTTTGGAGGAAAACTCTATTTCCTTGTTTGTAAAATAGTAATATTTTTCGTGCTTATCAGTTAGGATCGTTGTGAAGATAAAATTAGGTAATGAATGCAACGTGAACATCACAGTAGCTGACACGTAATAAATGCACCATGAATGTTAGTTTTTGGCATGCTTACAAATCTTTGGTTGTATATGTGTATAATATAAATAAATTGCCAAATTTAAATAATAAAATAATTTGGTTTTTATTTGCATTATGAACAAAGTGAATTATTCATTAAGGAGGGAATTTTTAATGATTAGATTGGTGCTTTGTTTCAGAACCCTCTATAAAATTACTTTATTCACTTTTGTAGATGGTTACATAATCAACATGACTATTAAGAGACGAACTCTGTGGGCAGCACCTTCTTCCCTTTCCTTTCACCCTCACCAGCTGGTTTATATTGTAGTGATGTGGCTAGAGAAAAGCAGCTATCACTCAGCATGAATATCCAACAGGTTTTGTGTGTGTCCCCCCCCATCCCCGCGGGGTTGACCTATGTGCCCATTCTGTAAAGATCCCTGGAAACATTCAGTTCTGAGGAGAATTTAGTTGCTTATGTCCTTACCTTACAGGTTCCCACACGACCAGATTTTATGTGCATTAAATTAATGCACACCATACTTTTGGCTTGCAAGGCATTGCATTTTTGCTAGAATTGGATCTCTACCCCTTTTAATTTTGGTGAAATTAGCTCTTTGATGACTAGATTTTTGCTTTGTTGGGGAACTTTCTTCAGGAAGTTACTTTTTCCCTTTTTATAGATCTAACATAAGGCCAGACTACGCAGACTCCAATTTCCATGACTTCAAGATGCACACCTTCACTCGGGTGACATCCTGCAAAGTCTGCCAGATGCTGCTGAGGTAAGCTTGCAGAGTCCTGTTTTTCAGCTCAGAGGACCTGGTGTAATTGCTAAGTGCTTAAGGCTTTTCTAATACCCCAGCCAAATGTTCTGCAGTGGGGATATCGCCTTAATGGTTTGGACCCAACAGATCTTTCTTAGGGCTTGGCCATTTCTTCATCACCTCCAAAAAGTCCTCTCCCTCTGCTGACAAGTATTTCCAAAAGACTGTGATACTTTTGTTTTGCCTCTTGCACTAATGATTTCATATAGGCAGAATTTAGCACCTTTTAATATATCACTTTCTAATTTTACCTTTCAGAGGAACATTTTATCAAGGCTATTTATGTTTTAAGTGTGGCGCAAGAGTACACAAAGAATGTTTGGGAAGAGTAGAGAATTGTGGCAGAGTTAATTCTGGTGGTAAGTCATGTTTATTGTTGTGATTCTGTTTTTAATTAGGGCATAAAACTTGCTGAACATAATTAAGGCCTAATTTACTCTTAATTTGTGTTTATTGTAACATATCTGCATTTGAAACTATCATTTATAAGCACAATTAGAAAATTGCTTAGAATTCATGTGACTTTTCTACATGACTTTGTATTAAGTTGTTTGAAATTCATGTAACTTTTATCCATAACTCGGAGACAGAGGGCTTCAAGAGGGATTTGGAGGGTTTCATGTTACCGTTTAATTCAACCCACCCACCTAACTTATCATCAAAACTGTAGAAATGCAACCAAAGTGGAGTAACGACAACAAAACAGAAGAAAACCATTCTTTACTTCTATCTTTAGTTCCTAAATTTCTCCTTTACTCTCTTGACTATTCAGCTCAGAAATGCTAATGAAGCCAGAAGTAAATATCAGGCAGACTAATTCATGAAATTCATAAATTGAATACATTGTCATTTTCACAAAGAGCATATATCCTTTGGACTTTATGTAAATATTTTCCCCTTGGTTTTTAAAAATAATATTCCGTGGTTGTTACATGAACTATTTTCTAAGACTGTTGGCAATTATGCATTCACTAGCCTTTTGCCTCTCCCTGGTCCTCTTGGGCTCTTTTCCTTCCCTTTCTTTTCTGGCCTCTTTATTCTTTCTCTTTCTTCTTCTTTCTCTTTGTCCTTTTCCCCTGAGTTTCTCTGCGTTTTATCAATAAGACCTTTCAAAATCAGTAAAAATTTTTGAACATAAGAAAGGCATCTATAACAGCTTGAGTTCAAAAGGCAGCCATGTCAACCTTTGATTTTCCCAGAGGAAAAGGTGGACATTGAATTATTTTGGATAATGTGAAGAAGAATCAGACAAGAATAATAGCTCATTTCAGGGCTGGGTTCAGAAAATGGGAAATTGTAGAAAAGGTGTGGAACATAGTTGAGGACTGAGATCACTGCACGTTCCTCTCACTTTGCTCCTTCAGCAGAAAATTTTAAGGGCCCACCACGTATCATTCTCTGTGCTAGGCATGGGCAGCTGTAAGGAAAAAGATTCCACCATTAGCTGAGCACCTACACTGTGCCTGCCCAGCCTGGGTCCTCTGGGAGGCGCTTACCTCACACATCCATGAGCTCATTCAGTCCTCCCAACAGCCCTTCCCATTTTCTAACAAGGATCAGAGAGCTCATGCAATTTGTTCAAGGTCTCGTAAATAAAAGAGACAATATTAGCACCTACGTCTGTCTGAAGGTCAGAAATGTTAGAAATCATTATTGTTATTCTTGTCTGCTTGACACAATTCATCACTCAAATGTTTGTTGTTCCATCTTTCTACATCTCATCCTTTAATCTCTTTGAGCACAATTAATATGTTATTTGCTCATGGGAGGCTAATGGGTTTTACAAACTTCATGAGTCTGTCTTGATGAGTTTTAGTCTGTGAGGAATAGAAAGTGGTCCCATAGTCGGCATGGCTGCTGCATTCTAAAAGGATGATATAGGAGAATGGAGAGAATCAAGCAGAGCAGGTTGAAATCCTACCTTTGCTACTTACTAGCTACATGAGCTTGGGGAAGTTGCTTAAGCGTTCAGAGCTTCCATTTGCTGTCTGTAAAATGGAAGTTAGAGGATTGTTCTGAGGATCAAGTGAGATAATGTTGATGCTTAGCACAGTGTTTGGGCATGATGACACAGTATTTTAATCCAACGTGTGATAATTAGAAGTCAGTATTCCAAAAGAGATGGGCTTATTCTATATTTTTATGATAGTTTTTATGGTCTGGTAATTATTTGTGGAGCAAATGAGGGCAGAAAAAATTAGTAAATATCAAACTTTGAAATGATACACAAGTATGACAATGAAAAGACATTGCATTTTTAACTTTCTTGTTAAAAAATGTCAATAGGCAACAGTGGGGAATTCCTGGTCTGGTGAGATAGAACAGTGGTATATTCCCAGGGTCTGTTCCTAGGTGATTACTTTACCTCTCCTTCAGTGAGTCACTTGGTGTGGGAGTCTGCATGCAATGGTGAGAAGGCCTGAGAGCTTTCTCTGGTCTGGGCCGAATCCCGGCTCCACAACTTGCTTGCACAGGAATATGTTCAAAACTGAAAATTAGCAAAATTAGCCAGAGGTTTAAAAAGTTTGGACCCCAGAGACTTAACCTTTGTTAGTTTTCAGTTCTTCTCTCATAAAATTGGCATAATAGTAGCACCTAGCCTTGTTTTTCACATTTAAAAAATTTTTTAGCAAAATACTTATGTTTCCAAGTACTTCATTACTATGAACTCATTGAATCCTATAAACCATTCCCTGAAGCTGGTATTATTATTATACCTGTCTTACAGCTGAGAAACTGAGGCACAAAGATATAAGCAACTTGTCCAAGGCTACTCAGTTAGTAAGGGGAAGATCCAAGGTTCAAATCCAGGCCTCCAGCTCCTGATTTGGTCTTACCCCTGGGCTATGCTTCCAGACCTGGGAATTAGCTGTGATGATGCATGTCCAATGTGTCAAATGCACAGTACCTAACCCATAGTAAGTAATCATCTGGTCACTTTCTGCTAAATTAAGATATTTTCTAATAGATTTTAAAGCAAAATCAGTTTTGAATTCAATTAAAGTAGTAACTACCAAATGTTTTCAGGTGGAAGTGTTTTGAAGTACTGAAAGACAGGCATCCCTGGAGACCATGCCTGGCTTCTCTCCTGTTGTTCAGTCAGGGCCTCTCCAAGAGCTGGAGAGACTTCAGACACCTACAGTTCTGGAGTCCCTTATTTTAAGATGAGGAAACTGGGTCATGAAAATGTGATAACTAAGAATAAGAGACAGTTAGTGACCCGTGGATTATAGATAATGCTTATACAGATATCATTCAGTAAAAGGTAGCAACATTCTCTCTGTTGCTTTCTTGTGTAATTCATTATAAAGCAGGAATAAGTCTTTTTAAACCTCTGGCTAACTTTGCTAATTTTGAGTTTTGAACATATTCCTGTGCTTTCTTGATTTTCTGTTTTGTATCATGTTCATCTCCATTCCCCCTATTTTTGCAAATCTGTGCCCTTATTCATATTCTCTCTCCATTCCCCCTATTTTTGCAAATCTGTGCCCTTATTCATATTCTCTCTCTCTCCCCTCTCCTTTCCCCTCCCCTTTCCTTTCTGTCCATTCCTGTTCAAGAATACTTATAGTCAGTTAATCAGGGGTATGCAGTGATAGGAACCTGTGCAGGAGGCTTCCCTGTTTTACCAGATCAGGATTTGCTCAGTTGTTCCTATAAATAAAAGGGCCTGTCCTGAGGATAGAGAGGAAGTTCTGTTACAGCTCCATCAGCAGCCTTTTCTCCTCTCTCTCAAATACCTTCTGGAAGTTGGAGGTCATGACATCCCCTCTTCAAACGTGCGCCTTCCTGCACAGGTGTAGGTAGTAACTGAAGGCGGAGTGCAAGTTTGAGCCTGGTGGGTCTGATTTGAGTGTGGTAAAATAGGTACTATTTGTAGGCATAGACAAGCTAGACTTTATTGGCATTTCTCAACCTGCAGGGAATCCCAGCATTGACTTAAGTCTTGCACAGTCCTTTGTTTTAGCATCCAGGAGACATTGCTTGCAGCAGTTCAGAAATGTAGTTTTGCATGGCTAGTACGGTACATGGGGAAATATGGGTGTGGGGGAGGGCAAGGGAAGGACAAGATGCATCAGGGGCTGGAGACAGTTTACTTGAATGGAGCTTTTGCATGAAGGAGTGTGTGATAGTATTTCAGGAGAACTTGACTTTGGGGGAAATCATCTCAACGGCCAAATCTAGAGCAGGTGAGTAATAATGATCTAAGGCAAACTTGATTCAAATGCTCAGTGCAGGTTCTCCAGAGAAACAGAATCAAAGATATTTATTTTAAGGAATTGGCTCATGTGATTGTGGGGGCTGGCAAGTCCAAATTCTGTTGAACAGGCCAGAGGTTGGAAACTCTGGTATGAGTGATGTTGAAGTCTTGAGTCAGAATTCCTTAGGCTGGAAATTCAGGAAGGGAGTGGAGGATGTAGCCTTGGGACAGAATTTCTTCTGATACCTGGAAACCTTGGTTCTCTCTCTAAGATCTCCAACTGATTGGATCAGGCTCACCCAATATTATTGAGAATCATGACCTTGAAGGCAATTAATTGCAGATGCTAATCCAATCTATGAAATATCTCCATGTGACAACTAGACCAGTGTTTAACCAAACCCTTGGACCATAATCTAGCCAGTTGACACATAAAATTAACCATCACATAGATTCCTCCGTAACATTAAATCATAGGACATTTGAGATTCACTCCAACTTCATAGAGCTTTACAGTTCCCATGTGTAATACAATCTAACTGTATTCTCAAGAGACAAAAAGAGATTCTGATAGTCTTTGTGTGAGTCAGGAGTCTATTTGTGGGCCGGAAAGCTGTGGCTAGTAGGAATATATAATGTGTTATAAAGGTGGGATAGTTGTGAAAGGAAATTCCAAAATGGGGAGCATGGCATTTTCATTCAACCTAGATAAGGGAGAGATCAGCCTGAGAAGAGGCACTGATCATACAAGATGTCAGATCATACAAGATGCCAGAGGCTAAATGAAGGTTAACAAATCTTCCACTCTACCTTTTAACTTCCAAATCCACTGGTTATCACATTTCAGGCCTTACTTTCCTTGACCTTTCTCTATCATTTGACACTACCCATTCTCTGTGACACTCTCCTTCACAGCCCTTCACATGCCACATGCCGTCCTTGGGAGAGCTGATTGATTTCCCTGACTTTAGCTAAAACCTGTGCACTGGTTAGAAAAGGCTCCATCTCTATGTAAAGCTTCTCTCCTAAAGGCCAGACTTAAAATGCCCATCTTCTCACATATTCCCTCCCAGATGACCCGTGGCCATTTTAAATTTAGCATATCTAAAACCAGCCTCATTAGTCACTACCACAAACCTCCGTGCCTTAGTTAGGGTCCACCATCCATTGGTACACCAGTTCCCCTTAGTGCTCCTCCTAAGTGCTCTTTACTATTGCTATAGTTTTAAAAAATCTCATTGTTTCTTATTTGGACAACTATGAAAAATGCCTAACTCCCTGCTGTTAATCTTACTCCTTCTTTGCAATTTCCAGAATAATCTTTATTGCAATGAAGTCTGATTGTGTCACTTTTCTACTTATTATACTATAGTTTTCTTTCCTTACAGAATAATGCCCAAAGGTCCCAACATAGCATACCACCCTATTTTTACATCTCCCTTCCACCCAATGCAACTTTGTTGAACTACTCATAGTTCCCCAACCACTTTTTTTTTTTTTTAGGAGGTATTGGGCATTTAACCTGGGACCTCGTACATGGGAAGTAGGTGCTCAACCACTGAACTACACCTGCTCCCCATTCCAACCACTTTTTTTTAAAACAAATCAGTTTTATTGATACATGGTTATAAAGCATACAATTTATCCAAAGTGTACTATCAATGGTATTTGGTATAATCACATAGTTGTGCATTAATCACTTCAATCATTATTAAAGCATTTTTGTTATTTCAATAATAATAATAATAAACAACAACAACAAACAAGAAAATTCCTCACCTCTCAATCTCTCTGTTTTCCTTGCTGTACATAGCTGCTCTTTCTGGCTATTCTTTCACAATTATTTATTTGTTTATTAAGCAGTTTTATTGATATATATTCACATACCATATGATCTATCCAGAGTGCATTATCAATGGCTTTTTAAAAAACCGTTAAAAAGTCTTTTATTGTAAAATTGTAAAATTTTAAAATAAATAGAGAAATAGATTGACAGAAATTACAAATTTTATATGTGAGTGCAAGGCCAGGTTAGAGTTAATATAATCAATTATAAAAAATAGCACAACAAACATTTATAAATGTAAATAATAATTCAAATATAATAGAATTTAATTATAACACAGTTCTAATTTTTATATTATAGCTCTAACTATTGGACATAATAATCTCTAAGAATGAAATAAATTATTGGTTTAGTTATTTAATTTCCATTTAGGCCATAATTCTTTCTAAATAATCAAATTCCTTTTTGGAAATTCTTCACATCTTATTGAAATGAATTACAGCGGATAACAATTTGCCAACTCATAATTTTATGAGGCAGAAAAACTCAAAATCTTGTTTGACAGTAGTCATGCTAAATCATTATTGATCCAGATAGATTATTTTAATGAAACTATATTTTCATTTCTAACTGTCTTTCCTTCCCTTGTCTGCTTGGTGAACTTTTATTCATTGTTTGAAACTCAATGCAAATGTTGCACCCACTTTGAAAACCTTCCTTGTGACTCTCAATGCCCAGGCTTTGATAATCTGTGCTCCACAGCATCTGATATTTAATTTTATTGTGGCATTTTTCACATTGACTATAATTATTTATAATTATAAATAAGAGATTATCTATCTCTTCAGTTAGATGCAGTTCTTATTGGTAAGAACTATACTTATTTGATTTTTTTAATTCTGGGAAGACATGGCAGATGGACGAGTGAATGGATCCACTGACACAGAAATGATGATGAGAACTGTAGTGCACTAGGGCTCCTGGATCCCCATGATCACTACAGTCTTAGGACCAGAAGTGGGGGGATGTGGAAAATTGCACAGGTTTTGGTTCTACCCTTGTAGAAACAATAGATCGACTGGATGGTAGCTAAATGGAATAAAACTATTAAGAATGAAAAGTGGAAAACTAGGTAGACCTTTTACATTCCTTTCTACTACGTGGGGAAGGAAAGGCTCTTGCCCTGATCTTT
>JAQZBX010113793.1:0-10073 GCA_029593785.1 Cabassous unicinctus
TTTTTTTTTTTTTTAAATGAATCACTGCTGCCTTGTTTCTTGCTTGTTTTGCATCCCCTTCCTTTGTTTCTCTGCTTCTTTATTTCTCTCTCTTTTTTTCTTTTTTTCTTTTGGTTACTGATTTATTCTACCTATGCTATTTCTTTTCAATCCTTCATTTTTCTATCTTTTCTTTTCCACTGTTGTTCTTTCATTCCACCTCTTTTATTTGGTCTCCATTTTTTCTTGTTTGTATTTCTCCCCCTCTCCTTTTTTCTCTGTTTACTTTCTCTTTTTTACTTTTTTCCTTCTCTCTTTTTTCTTTTCTTTTCCCATCTTCTCGCCAATCCATCCTTTAAATTCATTCTATATATTTTTTTCTCTATTCTGTTTCTTGTTTCATTGTTTCTATTCCAGTTGCCTAATCTTATTCCTCTGTGCTTCTTACTTGTGAAAATTTTTCAATTTCCTAGGACTTGTACGGTTGCTCTCCTACCTTTGACTATGGTCATTGCTATTATTCTTTTTGTGTTCCTATCTATTTCCTTTTCTCTGGTCCTAATTTTTTTTCTTTCAAATCAACATAGACAGATCTCTACACACAAAAAAAATACCTGAGTGGGAGAAGATCCTGCCTAATTGACCTGTTTTGGGAAGCCACAGAACAGGAGGCATCAGGGCATTGATCTGGAGGGAGTTGGATAAGAGATAAATTCCTCAAGGTGCTGCTGGCTTGATTCTTGGTTGCTGCATTTCCTCTTTCTTGGTTTCCCCTTTTCTGTGTATATTTATTTTGGCTACCAACACTGTCTCTTTTCCTTTCTTCATCTTTCTATCTTTCACTTTCTGTTGTTGTTCTTATATTCCACATATCTTTGTTTAGTCTTCAATATTTCTGGTTTTTATTTCTATCTTATCTATCCTGTATTCTTTCTTTAATTAACTTTTTTCCTTTTTGTCTTTTATTATCTCTTTCCCTCTCTCCTCATCATTCTGGCCTTTTAATTCATTCTATATATTTTTATCTATTGTTTCCCATTTCATTGTTGGTACTCCACTTTTTTATTTCTATTACTCTACACTGCTTACATAAGTTACATATTCATTTCCAAGGTCTTATATGGTTCCTCTTCTAATGAAAACAATTATCATTACTATTATCCTTTTTATATTTCTTAGCTCTTTCACTTTCTCTGGCCCTAATTTTTTTCCTTCAAGGAAATATAGACAACAGTAACAAAACAGAATAAGAACAAAGTGTCAAACAGAAAACTTAACACACACACAAAAACAGCAATTAAATAAAACCACAGAGTAAAGTGAAAAGCTAATCAACTGAATAAACCCATCAAGATAAAAAGATGACAAGACAGCAACAAAAAATGACAAGCCATACTAAGAAACAAGAAAACATGGCCCAGTTCAATGAATAAACTAAAAATCAGGAAGATATGCAAAACATTGAACACCTAATCAAAGCTGTTCAAACAAATATTATGGAACCAATTTAATGAAGTGAAGGAAGAGATTAAGGATAATAAGAATACACTGAGAGAACATACTGAAGAAATTGTAAACATACATAAAATGATAATGGATATGATGGTGATGAATGGTGCAATCCAAGAAATCAAAAAGACACTGGATACAAATAACAGCAGATTTGAATGGGCAGAGGAAAGAATTAGTGATGTGGAAGAGAGTACATCTGAAATCAAACAAATAGTAGAACAGAAAGATAAAAAGATAGAAAAAATCCAGCAGGGACTTAGGGACTTGAATGACAACACAAAATGCACAAATATACACAGTATAGGCATTCCAGAAGGGGAAGAGAAGGGAAAGGGGACAGAAGAAGTGTTGGAGGAAATAATGACTGAAAACTTGTCAACCCTATTGAGAGAGATGAATATCCATGTCCAGAAACTGCAGTGCACCCCAAATTTTATAAATCCTAACAGGCCTACTCCAAGACATATACTCCTCAAAGTGTCTGATGCTCAAGACAAAGAGAAAATACTAAAAGCAACAAGAGAAAAGAGAACCATGACATACAAGGGAAGCTCAATAAGATTAAGTGCGGATTTCACATCTAAAACTATGGAGGCAAGAAAGAAGTGGTATAACATAGTTAAGGTACAAAAAGAAAAAAAAATTCCAATCAAGAATTCTCTATCCAGCAAAGCTGGCATTCAAAAATTATGGAGAGTTCAAAATATTCACAGATAAACAGAAATTAAGAGAGTATGCCAATAAGAAGCCTGCCCTTCAAGAAATACTAAAGAGAGTTCTGTGGGTTGAAAGGAAATAACAGGAGAAAGAGAGTTGGAGGAGAGAGTGAGAACAACTAAAAAACAAAAAGGGAAATAAAAACAACATATGACATACATAACCCAAAGAAAATATAGCTAATGTAAGTAATTCTTTGAGAGTTATACAGAACCTTCTTGGATTATACTCGCCAGTCAGGAAACACAGATTGGCAGAATGGATAAGGAAATATGAACCATCTATATGTTCTCTACAAGAAACCCACCTTAGACCCAGGGTTTCAAGGAGGCTGAAAGTGAATGACTGGTAAACAATTTTACAAGCAAATGAAAACCAAAATAAAACATGGGAGTAGCTATACTAATATTGGCCAAAATAGACTTTAAATGCAAAACTATTGTAAGAGACAAAGATGGACACTATATATTAGTAAAAGGGGTAATCTTTCAAGAAGAAAACACAATCATAAACATTTATGCACCTAACCAGGGTACCTCAAAATACTTGAGGTAAACACTGGAAAAACTAAGTGGAGAAATAGATGCCTCTATAATAATAGTAGGGAACTTTAATACACCATTATTACCATTAGGCAGAGTTAACTGTGTTAACACTCAGTTAACATCATATACAAGGGTGAAATCTGCCATGGGAATGAAATGAAAACACTCTGAAGCTTCATATTCTTTGAGGGGGAGGTGGCACCATTTATTCAATCTCTTTCAATATATATACAGTCAGCTATATCAGGAGGCATTCCAAATCAATTGCTGAAAGCGCTCAGGATTTTTTTTCCACAGGAGATCATGGAGAAGCAGAAAGCTCTAATTAGGTAACAATGTAAAGTAAGAAAGTCCTCATTGTTTTCTGCATGAACTGATAACAGCAGCTTTTTCCCATGCATCAGTAATTTGCTTGCACAGCAAAGCAGGTTTAAACTGTTTCAAGGATAATTTAACCCAAGCGTTCCACATCTCCCCCTTTATTGTTTAAGAAAGAAGATGAAAAAAACAAAGGGGAAAATATATCCTGACACAGTCTTTGAAAATGTCTGTTTTGATTTGATGATTGGTAGTAGTAAGGCTAAGCCCCTGTCAGCTTCCCGGGTTCAGAACTGGGCTGTGTGTGGGAAACAATGTAGCCACAGGGGCATTTGGCCTCCCTTGGAGGGTGAGGGTCTATGTTCTACTTCTGTAGGCCTTCAAATTCTCTCCTGATGGCCCCCTGTGACTGTGCCTATCTTAGGTTGTTCCTTAGGTTGATGCCTGAGGAATCTTATCCATCTCTCGCTAACCAGCCATTCCCTGGGGCCAAACAGGGTGATATGAGACTGCCAAAGTTTTCACAGCCTCCATGCTCAGTACCTGCATTGGGATTCCTATGCTCACTGGTGGGGCCCCTGCTCAAGTTATAAGTTTTGGAAAACCCAGTTTTACCAGCACCTAGAAGGCTTATACAGCTTGAGACACAAGCAATCCCAAGTATGGGACCTATGCAGGATACCCCCAGAATACAATAAAACTAGAAAAGGCAAATAAGAACAAAAGAAAGGAGACTTAGAGGTAAAGCTGGGAGACATAAGGCTTAAAAGTTTACTCTAGGAACTATGAAAAACTTATTTAAAGATATTTTAACTAAAAGGTTCTTATGTCCTCTCCTTGTTTCTTTGTTCTTGATTTTTGGATGTGAGAGAGAAAGATGAGGCAGTGATTAAGGTAATGAATTTTTGTTCAGTGTGGCGAGCTTGAGAGAAGGCTTCAGATTTAACAATTTTAAAAAATGATTATTTCAATAAGAGATATTACCCAGATTCTTATGTTTAGGCCATGAAACCAATTAGACGAATTTAACCATTGCAGATTATCAAGTGTTTGAAACATGTTTTGCTGAGCAAGTTGTATTTAAGATATTTGATGTTCCAGTTGTAGTTGGAAAGCAAGCAGTTCTCCCTAAAGATGGGAGGAGAAAGCCCCTTGTAAGTGGGTTTTCACTTGCACCCAGGAAAGCTGGGAACTTTTCCACGGTAAGAGAGTGACATAAATTTTTACATGTTCCCAATCACAATGTTAATCTTGTCTGGTAAGTAGAGTTTGTTGTTTTTTGCTTATCCAAAGAATAGATGCTTCTAATGCATCAAGTTTGGTAAAACTATTATTGATATGTGTTAAAAGTTCGTTGGAGATATTGGTCATAAATTGATTAACAACATGAAAAATTTGGACAGATTCTGTTAAGGCAACTGCCACAGTGGTGGCAGTGGGAGCTATGATTGTGGCTGAAATAATGAAAGTAATAAGTGTACTAATGAATTTATTAGGTTTACTTGTTATATTTCAATCTTTTATGATATGTATACATACATTCACATGCTTACCAAACTGGGGGACATCCTGATATTCCTGGCTCATATTTGGCTAGAGTCCTGAATAGATACAAGATAAATGCTAATATGTATATATAATTCAATAAGTTTATACAGATAATTAGTGAGAAATAAAAATAACATAATCAATTAGAAGATTAGATTAATATTGAACAGAGTTGTAGAATGATAGCTAAATAGAGCAGTTTTACCTATATACTCAGTAACACCTCACTTTTGGCTGGGAAGTTTTGAATCAGTAGCTGATGCTAGAGACTTGATTGAAAACACTTGGGCAGAGCACTGTCCACTAAAGTGAGACTATAACTAGTTTGACTAGGGATTATCTTTTTTACTGTGTTCATGATTAATGAACTTGATACTGTAGATGCCAACGTGTGAGCACTGTGTTAATTATAGAGGAAGTGGCCAGCCTCCTCAGGGAAGGAATACAATGCTTCCTGGGCAGTACATTCCAAGGTTTATGCATCAGTCCCTGAGAAAGAGACCAGCTTTCCCAGGGAAGAACACAACACTCTTTGGAATGCACTTTATCTGTTCTTATTTGTTACAAAACACCCCTGATGTGCCCACAGTTTTAGTTCTCATTATTTTTCCTGAAATATGAAGAGTGCTGACTAGCAAGGCATTGGTTTGTTTAACAAAGTTTTTTGAAACACACTAATAATATTTGGGACTACTGCATACAGTAGTGGTGGGACTACTGCATACAGTAGGGGTTAGACCACTGCATACAGTAGGGGTGTGACCACTGCATACAGTAGTGGTGTTAATTACCTTGGTGGACTGACTGACCTCTGGGGTGTTGATGTCCTGTAAAAGGATGATTAGGTCTGGGCTATGTTTCTTCACCAAGGTGCTCCTGGGGGCTGTCACCAATTATAATTCTGGTGACAGTGGCCAATGGTATGAGGATTGCAAATGAGAGGAGAGAATGAAGAAGAGTTAATTGACAAGGCTCCAATAAAGGTGAGGTTAGCAGGTTAAGAATTAAACTTTGGCTGATAGTGTAAGTAATACTGAGGTAAGATTTAAGGGCATAAGGTATGAAAGGTGGATGAAAAACATAAAGGGGGTAAATGAGACAGAAAAAAATTGTATGATTAATGGGTAGCCAGTCACTGCCCTCTTTAAGGGGGCCTAATGGAGGGATCCAGTTTCCCCAAGACCAGTAGTGATGTATGTTAGCTGAAGTTAATAGGATTTGTTTTTAGTAAGAAGAAAATAAGAAGGATATGTAGTACCTGTGTAAAAATTGATGCTATAATAGCCAAATATGCAAGGAACTTATTTTCAGGATAGGGTGGCACCCCAGTGTGAGAGAGCACCTCAGTAACCTTTTGGTCTAATTGTTTAACACTTTCCTAAGTTATTCCCTGAGTTTGGATAAAGTTACAGCATGATTGTGTCCAAGAGTTCCTTTGTTCCTCTATCATCACAGATGGAGACATCTGTGGTATTGGGTTGTTGGGTGGATTTCTCTATGCCATGGTAAGGTCTCACCCTTTGTGTTGGGATCCACAATGGCCCTGTTGGTGATAAAACACAGGCATACCCTCTTCCCCATGTTAGTAAATCTACTGAGCCATGCCATTCTGTATTGTTATCATCGCCTGTTAAGGGCTTGTAAAGCACCTGAGGTTTCACTGTTGACATGGTGCATTAAAAATGCCATTCAGTTGCTGTGAAACCATCATCACCTCGATTTAAAAAAATTAAAGTATTTAGAGCTTTTTCTATGTTTTCCTTTGGACTGGATAGTCCTTGGTCCTTATTCCTCCTTTTTTGTTTAAGAAGAAGATGTTTTAGAGCAGAGTGACCGTGTTCTATGATGGATTGTCCTGTTGGATTGTAAGGTGTTCCTGTAATATGTTTAATCTGCTATTGTTGAAAGAAAAGTGATAGCTGTTTAGAGGTATACCCTGTTCCAATATCAGTTTTAATAGTTTTTGGACATTCTGTATGATTAAATGTGATTATCAGGTGACAGATCACATAATGTAATGATTCTACTGTAAATGGGGTGGCCACTATGAAATGAGAGAAGGTATCAATGGTAACATGGATGTACTTAAACCTGCCAAAAACAGGATAATGGGTGACTTCTGTTTGCCATATTTGGTTTGCATTAAGTCTTCTTTCATGCATAACTGCATGCTTGACCCTAGAAATTGTGGCAAAAGAGGAGGAGGCAGCTCCTCTGAGATATCTATGCACCCCCAGCTGCTGGAATAGGTGGCGGCAGTGGCGGTGGTAATGGGGGGGGGGAATAGGATCTGGTGGCATGGATGGAGCAGCCACATCTGTTTCCTTTGCTGCTGATGGACTATATAGTGGAGTTAATGCCGCACCAACAATGCTCTAAGTTATAATAGCAACAGGGAGCACAATTGCAAAGAGTTGTATTGTTTTTACAAAATTATCATGTTCTTTGGAAATTCTCAGTTTCATGATGATTTAAAAAGCCCTCACCGTACTAGACACATTGGTAACCATCCCTAGTGGACGTTGCTTTTCCCTTACCTTCCGAAGATTAGTTTCATTTTTTGTCTGGAAGAGTACATCCATTCCTTAACGTGTCAATCGTGCCACTGATCTGGTTCATGTCACTGATCTGGATCACGTCGGGGTCACCAATTGCCACAGGAATGAAATGAAACACTCTGAAGCTTCATATTTTTTGGAGGGAGGTGGCCCTATTTATTTGATCTCCTTCAATATATATACAGTCAGCTATATCAGGAGGCGTTCCCAAGCAATTGCTGTAGGTGAAAGTGCTCAGAAAGTTTTTTTCCACAGGAGATCATGGAGAGGCAGAAAGCTCTAATTAAGTAACAATGTTAAGTTAAAAAGTCCTCATAGTTTTCAGCAGGAACTGATAACAGCAGCTTTTTCCCATGCATCAATAATTTGCTTGCACAGCAAAGCAGGTTTAAACTGTTTCAAGGATAATTTAACCCAAGTGTTCCCACAGAAATCCTAAAACCTTTCCTTTTAAGATCATGAACAAGACAAGGATGCCCTCCATCACTGCTTAAATTTAACATTGTTTTAGAAGTACTTGCCCAAGCACTGAGGCAAGAAAAAGATATAAAAGTTATCCAAATTGGAAAGGAAGAAGTAAAAATTTCACTATTTGCAGATGACATGATCCTATACATAGAAAGCCCTGAGAAATCTACAACAAAGCTTTTAGAACTTATAAATGAGTTCAGTAAAATCGCATGATATAAGATCAATGCGCAAAAACCAGTAGCATTTCTATACACCAATAATGAGCAACCTGAGGAGGAAATCAAGAAAAAAGTACAACTTAAAATATTAACTAAAAAAATCAAATACTTAGGAAAAAAATCAACTAAAAATGTAAATGACTTATACACAGAAAACTACACAGCTCTGTTAAAGGAAATCAAAGAAGACATAAACAAATTGAAGAATATTCCCTGTTCAGGAATAGAAAAAATAAATATCATTAAGATGTCTATCTTACTCAAACTAATATACAGATTTAATGCAATCCCAATAAAAATCATCATCATTTTTTACTGACTTGGAAAAACTAAATTATGAAATTTATTTGGAAGGGCAAGAGGCCCTGAATAGACAAAGATATATTGAAAAAGAAAAATGAAATTGGAGGAATAACACTAACTTCCTTTAAAACATACTACAAAGATATAGTGGTCAAAACTGCATGGTCTTGGAACAAGGATAGACATCCTGACCAATGGAACCAAATTGAGATTTCTGATATAGATCATCGCATATACAGTCATCTGATATTTTACAAGGCCACCAAGTGCACTCAACTGGGAGAGAATGGCCTCTTCAACAGATGGTGCTTGGAGAACTGGATATCCATATACAAAATAACGAGAGATGAACATCATCTCACACCTTATACAAAAATCAATTCAAGATGGATCAAACATCTAAATATAACAGCCAAGACCATAAAGACCTTGGAAGATAATGTAGGGAAGCATCTCCAGAAACACTTGTAATAAGAAATGGTTTAATGAACTTCACACCCAAAGCACATGCAGTGAAATTAAAAATAGATAAATGTGATCTCCTCAAAATTAAAATCTTTTGCACCTCAAAGAGGTTATCAAGAAAGTGAAATGGCAGCCTACCCAATGGGAGATAAAGTTTGGCAACCATATATCTGATAGGAGCCTAATATCCAGCATATATAAAGAAATCCTGCACATAAAAATTAAAAAGACAAGCAACCATTTAAAACATGGGCAACTGACTTGAAAAGACACTTCTCCAAGAAAGAAATATAAATGGGTAAAAATCACATGAAAAGCTTTCCGTCAGGTGGCAGCCATCAAGGTAAGCTGACATGGGTGCTTACAAATACATCCAGGGACATCACCATCCCAGTCCCCTCAGGATTGGGGGAGGAGCTGTGGACTAGAGTGGACTTGGTGGTGTTCTGTTGTAGACATATTGTGATCCAAGCAATGGAAGAAATTGTAACAGTGAGGTGGAGCCGGTGGCCACTGGACGTTTTTGGGGCAGGGAGAGGAGGGGCAGTTGAAATACAGGGGCTTTTTTGGGACATGGGGGTTGTCCTGAGTGGCGTGGCAGCAACGGATGTAGGCCATTTTCCATCAGCATATACCATACAGAACTATGTGGGAGAGAGTGTGGTCTATGATGTGAACTGTGGTCTATGCTCAGTGGCAAGGCCACAGGATGTGTATATCCATTGCGGGTGTTGTGCCACATGGATGAGGGATGGTGGTGTGGGATGTTGTTGGAGGTGTGGGAGGTGGGGAACATGGGAATCCCTGTAATTTCTGAGTAATATTTAGGTAATCTAAGCACCTTTAAAAAATATATATATATATATATAAACAAATAACATTTATGTAAACAAATGCACATATATGCATATGTCTTTATCATTTTACAAATATTGGTATGTACTGTGAAAAATTTGATTTTTACCCACAATAAAAAAAATAAATAAATAAATAAAACAAATACATCCAGGAGCTATGTAGGAAGAAGCAGTCTGATGTGATGTGCTTTCTTTTGAGGGTCTGCTGCTGGCAGTACCGCCAGCTCTCTGCGCTCCACAGGGTCCCCCGCCCCACCAGGCTGGATAAAGCGTGCAGGCTGGGATACAAGGCCAAGCAAGTTTATGTCATCTACAGGATTGGAGAGTGCAGTGGTGGCCGCAAACGCCCGTTCCTAAGGGTGCGACCTGTGGCAAGCCTGTCCATCATGGTGTTAACCAGCTGAAGTCTGCTCGAAGCCTTCACTCTGTTGCTGAGGAGCGAGCTGGACTGCACTGTGGGGCGCTGAGAGTCCTGAATTCTTACTGGGTTGGTGAGGATTCCACATACAAATTCTTTGAGGTTATTCTCATTGATCCATTCCATAAAGCTATCAGAAGAAATCCTGACACCCAATCGTTCAC
>JAQZBX010113794.1:0-10075 GCA_029593785.1 Cabassous unicinctus
ACCTTCATACAACTCTTTGGATACAGATGAAGGAAAAGTGCACACTTCAGATTTATTATAGTTTTATATAGGTTTACTATCAAGGATATGAAATAACAGTATTTTTGTGGTTTTTAAAATTTTTAATTGTGGTAACATATATACAACCTAAAATTTCCCACTCTATCTACTTTCAGATATATAATTCAGTGGCGTTAATTACATTCACAATATTCTGCCACTGGTACCACCACCCATTATTAAAACTTTTCCATCACCCCATACAGAAATTCTGTACCAATTATGCATTAACTCCCCATTCCCCACTCCCACCTGGCCCCTGGTAACCTATGTTCTAATTTCTGACTCTTTGAATTTGCAGATTTTAATTATGAAATAACAGTATCTTAAATGAAATAGAAAATTTTTTTCTTTTTCATGTAAAAATCCAGAGATAGTCGAGGGCTAGCAAGGCAGCTTTCTCTACCTCAGGGACCCCGGCTACTTCTAAGCTTTCTACTTTATCATGAGTAGGACCTAGTCCTCATTCCTATTGCACAAGATAGGATTTTAGTCATTACACCCACATTCCAAATAGCAGAATGGAGGAAAGGGGGAAGAACAGACAAAGGAAAGTTTCTAGGAGCTGTCACATGATACTTCCACTAATATCCCGCTGATTTAGTCACTTAGTCAGAACTTAGTCACGTGGTTGAATTTTACCTGCAGGAAGGGCTGGGAAATTCATTTTTTAATCTAGGTGGCCATGTGCCCAGCTAAATATTCCATTGCTTAGAATGAGAAGGATAATGGATATGAGGAATAACCAACAGTGTCTGTCACCCTTTCACTCATCAGAGATGCCTTCATCTCCTGGGGTAGAAGGAAATGGCTAGCAAAAAGTGCCAAGGCAGGGATATTTACTTTTGTGTGTGAGTTGCTTTTCCTTAGCTTGGATGTGATTATCTGAATTAACCCCACGTCCATTCTCTTCTCTAATTTGCAGGACTGCTTTTGCTAGGAACCAACTTTGGCAGTTCTTCTGCGTGTTTTGGCAGACCATCCGTCCACATCAGGTATGGTCTGTTGCATCAAGCTCCCTATTCCTTTTGGATTATACTCTGCACTTCTAGAGGGTTTACCCTGTTTAAAATTTGTCCTTTCACTATTTTCCCCATTAAATCAAGCTAGGGATTGCTGTTGAGTCCCTCTGTAGTTTCTTCTGTTTACGTCGGGCAGTCTTTTTCCCCCTGGTGGCGTATTTATGGCATATTTCTCACATGGCATATTGGTGGTGTCTCTAGCAATATGGTACTGCCTGTGCTATAATCTTCAGAAATTCCTAAAAATTGTTGGCACTGTTCCTTAACTTCTAGTGGTAAGGTGGATTTTCCCCCCATAACAGTTGATTTTCTTTGTTAATTTTAGTAGAAATATTGTTGAAGGGGGACATCAAGCATAAGGCTTATTATTGCTTTCTTCATTCAGAATCAATTCTTTGACTTCCTTATGGTATCATAGATGATAAGTAGGTTGCATCCAGTGTTGTGATATTAATATGCATAAGGCTTTTTAAGAGATTAGAATCACTTTATACATGAACTTCTAGAAGAGACAAACATTAATGTGTTTAGAGAAGTTTGGGTTTCTAGGATCAAGAACCCGCTCAGCTAGCCTTAAGGAAAGGGGAATTTTTCTAAGGATGTACATTAGCTAGACCAGAAGCCAGAATGCCACCAGTACCTCAGGCAGCTGTTCTCTGGGTCTGCCCCTCAGCAGCCATGTGGTTTCTCATCATGATTTCATTGCTGTTCTGCATGTCTGCTCCAGTCTCTTAGCTCTCTACCAACTACCTACATCTACTTCAATAGGCCCCTGGTCCAAAGTGGACACCCAGCCCCAGGTCTGCCTAAAGATCATTCTACTCAGCTAGAAGCTAATGTCTTGTTCATTTCATATTCCCAGGAGAAGAATCTGATTGGCCCAGCTTGACTTTGCAAGCAGGCTTTTTAACCATAAATCACAGGTCACTGGGCCGGTTACTCTCGAGTCCAAGCCCACCCCAGTTTGCATCATTTGAGGCATAGAGCAGTGCAAGAAGGACTTGGTATGGAACTTGGCTGTTTCAGGCAGGAAGGGCTGTAGCTCTTGCTAGGCTTATGGGGGTTTGGTTACAATCCAGGTTGTGTCTAGGACTGCTCCACATTCATTGGCTCCCTTTAGCCAACAAGATAAAACGTCAAACTCCTTAGCCAAGCATTCAACACTTCACATTCTTAAACGTGCCCATCTTTCCACTCATGCCTCCCACTCTCACCCACATTGTCAACCTGATTAGACTAGTTACTTTGCCCCAAACCCAGCCTAGATATTCCTGCCTCCAGGCCTTTTCTCATGCTGTTGCCTACATTGCCTCCACTCTTGTCAGCCTTCAAAGGCCAGCTGAAATTGCTCTTTCTTTATACCAATAATAACTACTATTTGTTGAGTATCTGCCATGTGCCAGGTATTTTCCTAGGTACTTTATGTATATAATCTCATTTAATCTTCTCTACTTATCTTTCAGGGTAGGTGCCATTACTCTCATTCTACAGGTAGGAAAATGGAGGCTTGGAGAAGTTATATTACTTACCCAAATACCCACAGAGGAGTGTCACACAAGGTGGGATTCTGAACAGAGCCTGTCTGACTGCAAAGTCTCTGTTCTTTCTATGATCCCATACTTAGTCATGAAGAATTCCCTGATGATTGAAACTGCAGTTATCTTGCCCTCCTTTGAATTGTATTTGATGTCTATTCTGAACAACTAATTTGAAATTTTATAGATGATTACTTATAGTACTGATTGTATTTTAGAGTGTGAACCTTCCCTTTTCAACTAACTTCTAAGCCAAAGGTTCTCCAGTGGGGCAGTACTATTCTCTAGGAGGCAATTTGGAAATTTGTATGTGTGGGAATTGGTTTTCACATTGACCAAGGGTAACTATTAGCATTTACTTGGCAGGGGCAATACAAAGGACAGTCCCAAGCAATGAAGAATTATCCTACAATCCACAAGACATTCGGAAGTGCTCCCAGGCATCAATTATCCAAGACTCAACCTAACTCTGTTTTATACATAGACATCTAGTTTAATATACAATTTGCCATTGATAATAAAAGGACAATTATACTTTGTTTAGTTTGGCCTTTGGTTGAGAGTTTTCCATCATTCCAGAAAATTACATCCACTGAAGGCAACATTGTTTGTGGTATCTGAGTCGCCAATAAAATATAGGTATGTCAGTCTACTTGTAGCTGTTTCATTCACAATAATTCTATATGTAGATGAAAATTTCTGACCTCTCATAACTGTAAGTTTCTCCAAGCATTTACATATTGAAATACGTGTGGCTTTATTATAAATTACTTTCCTTTTATTTTGCCTTTCCACTATTGATAGGGTATTATATTGCTTTTTTTGGAAATCATACATGTAGGGTAGATTATATCATGTATGATAATATCTATAAATAATTTCAGTATAGTAAAAGGATGTTAAACAGTATGGCATTGGGAAAGAAGAGGACCAAGAAGCAGGGCTTGGGAGGATGAGGACCAAATCTCATGCTGGTTTGACTTCCCAGAGTTCCTGTGGTGCTCTATGCACCTTGGTGAGAGCTAAGCATCTGTTGAATCTAACTAAGAACAGGAATGTGGCTCCAAACACACAGACCCACTAACTATTAAGGTTGTGGACCTTTCTCTCAGAGTTAATTCCTGTTACAGAATTGGATGGAGACATGCCGAGTTCCCAGTTCCTGAACATGTCCTGTGACCTCACACTTTTGGGCCTTGATGATTCCTCCATCTGGAAGTTCTCTTCCTCTCCCTGGCCAGTCTTGACAAGGACAAATCCACTCTATCTTTTAAGGGCCTCTTCAGGATTTTCCTGATCCTATCCTTTCTCCTCTCTGCTCCTCAAAATGGAACTAGTATCTCTTTCTTCTGCACTCCCACAGTATTTACTGACATCTCTTTTGTGGCACAGTGTCTTCAAGTTCTTTGGATATAGTCTCATTATCCATACCAGATGGTGAGTTCTTCGCCATGGGGATCTCTTCCTGACTCAACTCTATATCCCCACATGCAGCACGGGGCTGCGCACAGAGTAGGTTGATTGTTCAGATAGTTGTTGTTTTAGTTTTCTGGGCTGCTCAAGCAAATATCAAGCAATGGGTTAGGTTAAACAATGGGAATTTATTCGCTCATGGTTTGAGGCTGGGAAAAAGCCCAAATCAAGGTTTGTCGAGGCAATAATTTCTTCCTAAAGACTGGCGTTCTGGGGTGGGCTGCTGACAACCCATGATCCTTAGCTGGTCATATGGTAAACATGGTGGCATCTCCTCATCTCTCCTTTCTCTTCTGAGGTCCATTAATGCTCAGCTTCTTGCTTCCCGGGGCTTTCCCTGTCTGTCTGAATTTCAGTTCACTTATAAAGGACTCCAGTGACAGGATTAAGGCCCATCCTGATTGAAGTGGGCCACGCCTTGACTGAAGTAACCTCATCCAAAGGTCCAATTTATGATGGGTTCACACTCACAAAAATGGATTAAATTTAAGAACATGTTTTTCTAGAGTACATTCAGCTTCAAACAACCAAAGTTGTTGAATGAATAAATGAATTACTGAAAAGTAATCCTGCTTTATGAAGGTGGAAAGAAAGATATTTCAGAGGAATGGATTCTTCATGGTGGGTTAGCATTGGGGAAGGTTTCTTTTGAACAGCTTTTCCTAGCACTCTGCCTCAGGGAGGTTTGTGCTGATCCTAAAGGGGAGGTAACTAGAGCAGGATACAAGTGCATTCATTCTTGTTAAGAGAAAGAATGCTAATGTGCTCAGTGGGACAGCTTCCTCTAACTGCCAACCCTACTGATTTTCAAAGGCCAATATACCAATCAGGTTGTTGAGAAAATACCTTGATGGTTTCATCAAGGAAGTGTTGCTGGTACTTAATATCTCAAAATTGAGACATGAGAAATGGATTTCCTTGAAGTTTCCATGTTGTGTCAATGATACTCCAGTGGGAATGCTGAGGGGATAGGGCAGGAAGAAGAGGCTGTCCCTGCTTTTGGACTTGTTTTCTTCCTTATGACAAAAAGGATCTCTGGATCCTCCTGAAAGAAAGGGGTAAAAGTGTTCCCTTTGTTAATTTCACACAGTGAAATAAAAGCTGATGCCCCCTTCAATTAAAGGTGGAGTAGGCATTACCATCACAGAGTCCTCAGGATTGGGGAATGAACTATGGACTAAAGTAGACTTACTAGTATTCTGCTATAGACTTATTGTGATTCTAGCAATGGAAGAAAGATCACTGATGTGGAGGAGGTGGACACCGGAGGTTCTGGGGGTAGGGAGAGGGAAAAACAGGTGTAATATGGGGACATTTTTGGGACTTGGGAACCGTCCTGAATGACATTACAATGACAGATACAGGCCATTATATATCCTGCCATAACCTACAGAGTTGAGTGGGAGAGAGTGTAAACTACAATGTAAACTACAATCCATGCTTAGTGGCAATGCTCCAAAATGTGTTTATCAATTGCAATGAATGTACCACACTAATGAAAGATGTTGCCAATGTGGGAAAATGTGGTAAGTATGGGGAGTGGGGCATATGGGAATCCCCTATGTATTCTCTGTAACATTTGTGTAATCGAAGTATCTTTTAAAAAATAAAAAAATAAAAGCTGAGCAAGGAATACACAATAAAAAGAAAAATAACAAAAGCCCCCTACAATTTCTTTCTCAAGTTATTCTCATGCCCATTGCCCCAATGACCTTAAAACAGTCCTGTGTAATCACAAGATTTCCACTCCCATTATTTTGAGAAGGAAATATAACAAAATGTGTCTACTTAGGATATTTTAAAGAGTTGGGTTGTAAGTATTAAGAAGGAATAGGGATTCCTTTACTAAGAAGCCAGTTTAGAAAGAGACAAATGACAAATAAGTATATGAAGCCAAGGACTGGACTAAAAGGACTTCTGAGAGTATAGTAAATCGAAGAATAGCATGAGAAAAACATAGTAATAATTTAGTAATACAATCAACCTTTTTTGGCCAACTGAATCAGGATGGATTTTAATCGTATTATTGGAGGAGAAAGCCACAGGGAGGAGCCAGAAGCAGGAAGTTAGCAGGAACCCGAAGAGAAAGGAGATGGGAAAGCCAAGGAACCCAAAATTGCCCGTCAGCCAGATGCTACCAACCCCATGAGGAAGCAAGCCGTGCAGCCTCCGAAACCACGAGACAATAAATTCCTGTTGTTTAAGAAAGAAAAAAACAAAACAAAATGAAACAAACTGCCATTGGTTGAACTCTATTTTCTACTGGGCACCAGGCTAAAATACTTTACATGCATTATCTATTTTAACCTTTGGAAATAAAGAACCTGCAAGATAGTAGGTTACTTTTAGCCCAGACAGGGAGGTGACTTGCCCAAGGCCCCGCAGTTAGTCAGCCAAAGAGTCTGGATTCAAACCCAGGTTGGCACAGCTCCAAAGTCCGTGCTCTTCTAGGGCATTCTGAAGACAAAGTTGTCCTCAGAATCTCAGAACCTGTAGGAACATCCTTCTTTTTCAAAACCAAAGGCAGCAGGGTCTGGACAACAAATTTTTCCTTTATCAAAAAATAAATAAACCCAGAAGAAGTGCAAGCAGCAGGCCAGAGCTGCTGGGAGTTGGCCTTCACCTGCAGAAGAAAGCCCAGAGGTTCCTTCTGGGATCCGATGGCCCTGTTTTTCTCTCTTGTTTTCGAAAGAGGCTTGGCTGTCAGGCTTTGATTCAGAACAGGAGTGCATTCAGAAGCATCCTCTGGCGGGCTGGGAAGCTGCTCACATCCCCGGAAAATTCAGTGGGAGAAAAAGTTTATGGAAGCGAGTAGTTTATTCAGCAGCGTCTGAGGCCTTTCAGAGCCATGAGTGAGTGTCTATAAAGGGGCAGTCAAGCATAGGCTGGGAATTATCTCTGTTGGGTGCCTACCTGTGACAGGCCCTCAAGAGCTGCTGAGAGGCTCATTCAGTGACCGAGGGACAATGGCCAGTGGGGACAAACAATTCGGAGGAGTCTATCATTCTGGTGGTGTTATCTTTAGCACTGAATAAAACCGGAGTTCCCCCTTTCTGCCTCCTAGTCAGCACTATTTTTAGGAGCCAGTGGTACTTTTCAACTCTCTTTCACTATTTTTCAACAGGTTCACAAGGGCACGAAGTGCAGTATATAAAAAGAGGATAATGACTTGACTTGAGTGCAGGAAAAGGCCCCAGGAACAGAGCAGCCAAGCTTGCCGGACTAGAATAGATGAAAGTTTGGAGAAGAGTCAAGAAGAAATGGTATTGTCTGCCTGGAGAAACTCCCCATTTTACATACAGTACTTCTGAGATGCTAAAGGAGACTTTCTGAAGTTCAAAGTTTAAAGAAGAAAGAACCAACTTTGAACAGTTGTGAGTGAGAAATTGGAATAATGCTTGGCAGCCTCATCGGCTGAGCTGTTCACAGTTGTCTCTGGCCTGCCGGCACTGCAGGGGCTCCAGCGCAGCCGCAGTTTCTGCAGGGCTGGCTTCCCGGGCGTGCGACCTGTGCAGTCACACGGGGCGGGGGCCCGTGCTTAGCAGCGCCCTGCCCTTGGTTTAGGGCTGTGCTGTAGCCATCTTGAAATTCTTAATAACTTTGAACAAGGGGCCTCACATTGTCATTTTGTACTGGGCCCAGCAAGTTTTGTAGTCAGTCCGGAGGCAGGGGGACAAGGAGCTATTGCGTTCCGCTGTCTCAGACACCAGGCTTGGCTGTGTCAAAACGATATGGTGGTATTTGCTGTGTTAAAATATTTTTTAATATATTTGTGTCCTAAATATTTATATTATATAAACCCTCAGTCCTGTTTTTCTGCTTGTGTTTTCATCTTCCGTCTTGTTCCTCTATAGGGAGAGGAGAGATGCTGGATTTTTTGCTTTCGTTTTAAAATGCACACTATTTTAAAATTCCCCAAAGAAGTGACAGTCTGTCCAAACCTGTGTTGGTGTTCTGTAATTATTCTCTACTCCGTATTCACATAGTATTCCATTTTCAGGATTCCCTTATGTGATTCCATGACCGGAGGCGGCTCAGGAGGAAACGAGGTCTTTACTGGGGCCTAGGGAGGGTTAGATCATCTTGGGGAGACTTTTTCTTGGCTGTTGGATCTGGAGAGGGACAAAATAAAAGCCAGCCTCCTGTCTCTCAGAGAACAAGAACCATCATGTCCACTGTTCCATAAACCCAAGCAAAGTCTCAGTTTTAGTGACAGCCAGAAGTAAAATAGCATTCGTGGAAGCAGAGGAAAAGTGAAAGTTAGCACTGCGGGGCAATGTCTTTCCAGACTGGGATTTGAAATCTCCCCCATTAAACCCAGAGTGGGGCCAAGGGTATATCCTGGATGATGCCCTGCTCAAAATAAAAATTAGATATTAATGATGGTTTGCCTAACAGAATATGGAAAGCAATTCCCTATCTGAGGGTTGGAGAGAGATACCATGCCAAACTGTATGATAAACCTCCCACCGTTTAAATAGGTTCTAACTTTCTAACTTTAAAGGGAAATTATTAGTAACAATAATAATAATGACAACATAGCATCGGGATCACGATCACAGATGTGGCTTCAGATCTTGATTCCTACATTTCTAACCATGACCACGGGCAATTTCCTCACTGGCCCTTGGTTGCTTCATCTAAAAAGCAGAGGTCATAAGGCCTATCCTCTACCCCAAGGTTGTTGTGAGTCTCAGGACTGGCCAACGTATGCTTTAACCTACATCATAAATGGGACAAGGCAACTCACGGCATTCCGGACTCTACAATTTGAATGCAGAGTCCTTCCTACCTCTTGCTCTTCCCTGCCTTCTCTTCCGCCTGAAGCTTCTCAGTCTTACTGCGCTTCAGAAGGATCTCGAGCCCCGCATCTGGGATGCCTGGTTTGCCTGCAGGAGCTGGACTCTGTCGGGGAGAGCTTCTGAAGACCCCACTTCCAAACCCAACACACAGTCATCCTTCTGGGGTGATCGTTCCAATGGCCACCATCCCCTCGCCTCCGGAGCATTACCTCACAGATGGAGGACCCAGTCTGTGGGAAAGAAGAGACCATGACTTATCGGAACATATGGTTTCTTAATTCAAGTTAAAATGTCTGAACCCTGTTGCATCTGGTGCCATTTTAGTTTGTTAAAAATGCCACACAAGGCTGTGACTAAAGGGGAAGAAATGGAGAAAAATACAGTTATTACACACTCAAGAGCCGG
The DNA here is from genome assembly GCA_029593785.1 of Cabassous unicinctus. Lineage (NCBI taxonomy): Eukaryota > Metazoa > Chordata > Mammalia > Cingulata > Chlamyphoridae > Cabassous > Cabassous unicinctus. The sequence goes on from JAQZBX010113794.1 coordinate 9,298, forward strand.
GTTTTGCGGCTCATTACCCAGTGGCCTCCGTGACTAATTAGGTTTTGTCACTGTTGCCGGGTCATTATGCCTTAATTTTTTTGCATAGTTATTCAGCCGTCACTTGAGGAAAAATGAAGTAGAGAAATACCCTTCTCTGTCTCTCCTGCTCTGAATCACTCAGGCTAAAAAAACTCTCCGGGCAGAGAGTACCCGAAACTGATGAAATGATCATTTTGCCACAAAGGGACAAAGAAGTGTTAGTGGATTAAAGAGGCGCTTCTTTATCTGATGGCAAAGACCTCATTGAGGAGCAGAGGACACAATTCAGTGGGGAAGATCATTAACTTTGAAGTCAGTCATCCAAAGATAATGTTTGTCTCTTTGCTTCCTTTGTTGCCCAACTGGCCTTAGCAACCTTCATTTTTTTAACTCATCCTTGAAAAACTGGGGGGAAAATACATAATAAAATAAAGGCCTTAGGTCTTCTACAGGCTGGAGGCCTAGGTTAATTTTTGCTAGCAGCAAAGGAAATTGAAGATACCATGGTATTAGCACAGTGGGGCTTGTGTTGGATCTGGGAGAGTAAAAGGACCCATGGTGAGAGGGGAGACATTGGTGTCAATCATGGGGTGGGATGCCACAATGGCCGGTAATTGGCGTGGGTCCACCTTCTACGTCTGTCCCGCTGAGCCTGCAGCCTCCTGCCCACTCTTGAGCCCCATCGCTAACAAGTAAACAATTTATCAGGGTTAGGTCTCCTGCGGGTTGCCCCATCACATGCTCCATTCAGCCCCGG
>JAQZBX010113795.1:0-10068 GCA_029593785.1 Cabassous unicinctus
TGCCCAAATCAGAAATCTGGGTCATCATTAACTCTTTCCTCTCCTAAACTCAGTCTCCACATTCAGTTAATTATTGAGGCCTATTAATATTATCTTCTAAATAGTTCTTGGACTTGACTCTCTCTCTCCATGCCACTGTCACTACCTTTTTTCAGACCACATAATTTTTCACTCAGATTATGAGAAGAACCTCTTAACCATTTTCCCTGCCTTTAGTCTTTCCCCCCTCCTATTCTTCTCCTCAGTACCAGAGTGATTCTTCTGAAATTCTGGTCTGATCATGTCACTCTTTTTGTTGTGGCAGAGAATGCTAGAGGAACACTAAAACTTATGCTCCATCTTCTTTAGCAATGAGTATAGAATAGAGTATAGGGGATAAAGTGACCGCCGGGCCAGAGACTACGTTTTTCCAGCCACCTTGTATCTAGCAGTGGCCATATGACTAGTCTCCAATGGAATGTGAGCAGATTATATGCATATCACTTCCAGGCCAAAGCCTTCAAGAGATAAGTATGCCTTCTCCCCTCTCTCCAACTTCTACCTGTTGGGCGAAAATGACTGGGCAGCCCAAGGCAAAAGACAAGGCACAAAAGGTAAGCTATCTGGATCTCTGAATCAAGAGTTGCCTGCCCATGGGGAAGCCCTTTTTCAGAATATTTTATATTTGACAAATGACCCGATACTTGAGCCTTGACATCGTATTTTTGGTTCTATTTGTACAACATTACTCTAAGTTATATACTTGCTTAGAATCTTTTCTGTGGCTTCCTCTATCTTTTAAGATAAGGCCCAAATTCCAGTAACATGATTCATGAAGTCCTTTATGACCTGGTCCCTGCCAAACTCTCCAAACTCATTTCTTGCCATTCCCCACTAGCTCTTATGATCTTGGTGTCCTGATCCACTTGCTAAACTTCACCTCTCAGACTTCAAATATGCTGCTCTGTCTTCCTGGACTATCCCCGCCCCCGTGCTACAGTGCGTCTCGGAGAAAGATGTCTGAGTCATTTGCCGGTTTCTCAGACACAGCAGAAGTTGCTTGCACAACACAAAGTGTCAAAAACACCTCATATAAACAAGCAAGAGTGGAAACACAAACACCTGCACACAAACAAGCAAGAGGGACAAAGGAGGGAGATAGATGAGGGCTGGAAGACGGCTGCTGAATGTGTCCTTGACTTCTCCACCAGGCCCAGCCTACACTCCTCCACGTTAACTGTCACAACAGAAGCCCACCTTCCACCTTGGACATGAAGGCAGAGACATTATGAGGGCTTTGATGATTCCTATGCATCCCATTATTCCAAGCAGGGTGCTCAGGCCTGTCTGAAGTAATGACTGCATCTATGCTCCCCAACCCCCTCAGGAGCCAGGTGAATAATCTGTTTGTATATTTTGTGACCAATGGGCTTGTTTCAAGAGGATAATCAGAAATCCAAGGGTGCATTGTCCCATCTGTCCAAAGACCTATTCAGGGAGTAGCCCAACCAGTAGAGGTTTTGTTTCCTCTGCAAAGAAAGATAAACCATGGAGGGGTGCAGTCCACCCCTAGAGAGTCTCTGGTCATCTCAGAGAAAGATGTCTGAGTCCTTTGCCAGTTTCATTGCATCTTGACCAGTGGTCCAGGAGTGTGGAGACGAAGGGTACACAACCAATGGCTGTGCCATTATCTTTGACACAAGGCATAAATGAAGGGCTTCCTACGTGACCCGGCAATACCACTACTGGGTATATACCCAGAAGAACTGAGAGCAGAGACATGAACAGACATTTGCACACCAATGTACATAGCAACATTATTCACGACTGCCAAAAGTTGGAAACAACCCAGGTGTACATCAACAGACAAATGGATAAACAAACTGTGGTCTATTCACACGATGGAATATTAGGCAGCTGTAAGAAGAAATGAAGTCGTAAAGCACATGACAACATGGATAAACCTGGAGGACATTATGTTGAGCGAAGCAAGCCAGACACAAAAGGACAAATACTGTCTGAATGTGTTACTATGAACCACATATATTGTGTTACATATTGTTTGATTCAAAAAAATTTTATATGTATCCAGTACATTTAATTGAGAAATGTATATATTTATTCTTCTGTGTTTACTTTTTAGTTTTTAATTGTTTATATTTTCAATTATTAAATGTACAAAATAAAGTAAAAAATAAAAATAAAAAATAAATAAATGAAGGGCTTCCTGATGTTAGCACAAATATGAGGCAGGAGAAATCAGCTACTCGAGTGGCAATCTGCACTCAGGAAAGAGAGGGAAAGTTCAGATGGTAGATCCAGCAGTCGGACAGGCGCCTGCCACTGCATTGGGCAGGGTTAGTTGGACAAAAGTGTTTTCCTTCCAGGTTGCCTCTGGGCCAAATCTGCAGGAACAGGAATGGGGAGCAGCAGCCAGTCTTGGCAGGGTGCTTGAGCAACAACCTCCTGTGGGAAACACTTTTCTTGGCCTATCTGTAGTAATTTATCTTTTCTCTCTAAGGCCACCTAGTCTGTTCCTTGCCCTGAGCTATAACCTCCCCTCTTTCCCATTGATCTGGGTGCCTTTCCCATATCTTACAGCCCACTTCTTGATAGATAGGAGTTGTTAGGACTCCTTGAAGGTATCTCACGACTGTTCTCAAGAGAACTGGTGGCCCAACCATGGGTAGGCATTGCCCAGTAACCTCCTGCATGCGTGTGCTGGGCCCCATGGGCCAGCTGTCTAGATTGTCACCCCAGGTGTGCTGAGCACTTCTAGACCTACTTCCTCCTATTCCACCTCTCCACCTGGCAGCCCTGACCTTCCACCATACTGGGAATTGTGGGGGAGTATAATGACATAAAAAGGGAGATGCTCTCCTTACAGGGCCTGGAAAGGGAGTCCCAAGAGGTATGTACTTGGTCCCCTTTTTGGGGCCAATCTTCATCCTGATGGGTGTAAGGGCGGACACACAACAATGCCCGGATTCCTCCCCTATCCTCATCTCTCCCTGTGCTAGGAAGGGAGAAAGGTCATGTTTCCCTTCTGGGAAACTGCTGAGTTCAGTTTCCAGATGGCCTGAGTAAGGTGGACAGTCCATCCAGTAAGAGAGTTGTCAAAACAGAGCAGAAGCTCTTTTTTCAGGTGACCATTAAAGTTCTCTACAATGCTGCCTACCTGTGGGTGGCCGGTGGGGAAGGGCCACAGAATTCCATGAATCTGGGCCCATTGTTGACTGGATTGTGCATTCTAGTGATGTTCATTGCAATACCAGCTCTTACCATGCACATCAAAATAAATGGCACCTTTCCATGCCACCAGTTGTTTCCAAAGTTCCCTTCCCCATACTGGGGAACCTTTGGTTCCCCAAACACGTTCCTTCCATGAAACTGACCAGATTGTTAAGCCATTGGCAATAACCCATGAGTTGTAAGCAGGTGCATGGGAGTGCTTGGGTCCGAGTGTTCAAGAGCTAAGAGGACCACTTGAAGTTCAGCCCACTGGGCACTTTTCCCAGTGCCAGAGATAGTATAAACTCTGCCCGAGGTAGGTAAACACCAGCTGCTACCCAGTAGATGCCACATGTCTTCAGCTTGGTCAATCCATCTATGAACCAGCACTGGTCATCTGGTGGGGCATCCTTGAGTCAGGGTCCCCAGAATGCCCATGCAGGGAGGGAAGGGTCCCCATCTAGTGATGCGACAGGATAACTGTTTTTCGCGGTCTCCACCACTCAATCATGCAAGTGTGTCACTCCCTGGGTGCTCAGGCAAGTGCGATCCTGAATGTTCCACTTCCACTTGATGATGCTCTGTTGTTGGCACTGCTTGGGTGAGTGCTCTGATTACCCAGGACTGAGGGCATGATGGGATTTCTGGGCTCGGGAGGTCCTGAGAGCTCTTGGCAAACATTTCCATTTCCCCCAAGGCCCAATAGCACGCCAGAAGTTGTCTATTGAAGGGGTGTAGCACTGGGCTGCTTATGAGAACTTCTTGGTCCAAAAACCCAGGGTTCTTCGAATTCTTGGTGCTCCCTCTTTCTGCCAGAGAGATCAGATGGCATGGATCCTGCGGCGGAAACCTGTAGCTCAAATAGAGATTCAGGTTCTAAAGGTCCTGGTAGCATGGCGACTGAAACAGCTGCTTTTCCCACTTAACGGAACTGCTCTTCCTCCATTCCCCTGTGGAAAGTACTTGCATTCCATGTCACCCAATAAAGGGGGGCCAAGAGGATAAATGAAGTGAGGAATATGCTGGTGCCAATATACAGATTGCCTCCCCTTTGGAGGTAAGTGAATTTAGGGACAGTAAGTTGACTCACACTGGATGAGGCATCCAGCCCTGGGCTCCAGCCCATATATTACCCAAGAAGGTGACCTGCTAGGCTGGGCCTTGTATCTTGTTGGAATTTATGGCCTAGCTGGATTATCAAAGCTCAGTTAGCAATGCATGCAATCCCTGGGCAGTTCGTTCCTCACTCTGGCCCATCAACATGATGTCATCAAACAAAGGAACATTCACTATCATTTGGGCAGGGGTAGCTTATTTAAATTCTGTCCCACCCATTGGTGGCAGATAGTGGGGCAGTTTAAATACCCCTGTGGCAGTACAGTGAAGGTATACTATCAGCCTTGCAAATTGATCCTGGTCTTCCTCCCAGAGTAGGATGGCAAAAAAAGGTGTTTGCCAGGTCAATGACTACATACCAAATGCCAGTGGAGGCCATAATGGCTTCCGTGAGAGTCACAATATCTGGGACCCTGGGCACCAAAAGGGGTATGTCTGCATTCAAGCACTGATAGTCTATAGTCAGCCACCACTCTCCATTCGCCTTTTTTGCTGGCCACACTGGGATATTATAGGCAGATAGTGGAGTGGGGGACACCTGCAGATGAAAGGCCCTTTATGAGTTATGTAATGTCCTTTTCCCCACCAGGAAGGCAATATTGCTGCTGTTGGACAATGCTTCAAGGAGGTGGGAGCACTGGACAATGCTGCAAGGAGGTGGGAGCACTGGGGGTGTATGGTCTACCACTCGCTCAATTGCGATGGCCAGAATTTGTTGGGATGGGAGAGTATATCCTTGCAGTCGCCGCTGGGATGTGCAGCGGTGCAGGATATCAATTCCTACAACAATGCATTCCCTGGTGGGAAACATGACCACAAGAGTGGCCAAAGGACCAAAGGGGCCAACGCACAGGGTAGTGGTAACCTCCCATCTGCATACTTGTGTGGAATGCCCCAAACCTCCCAGTGCTGTTTGTCATCCCCTCCCCTCTGTGTCTCCCAGAATGATAGTGACCTGGGAGCCTGTATCTAAAAGCACCATATAGGTTTATTCATTGCCCCCAAATTGAACACGCACCAGAGCATATGGTTTTTGGTCCCGAGGGGGGTGGGCCGGGGCCTACCCCTAGGCCATTTTCAATTAGTCAAGTATGGGTAAAGAGGTCCTTCCTGACTCCTCAGTGGGTGCCAAAGGGAGAGGTAGGAGACCTTCAGGACCCTCCTTACTGCTTGTATCTGGGGATTGTGGGGAGGGGGTCAGGCAGGAGCAGACTGTCCCTCTTCCTAGTTTTGATTTTTCCCCAAAGTTCTCCATTGGAGATCTCTTCTGTGGTATCCTTTGGGACCCCATGCTCTAGAAGCCACAAGAATATAGTCGGGAAGTGAGGGCCAGGAGAGGAAGGGGCAACCACCAACCCATCCCACAAGGTCTCAGGATTTGCTGGGTTAAAGGTGGGCACCTACTGCCTACCAGTCTGGCTCCTTTGTCAGTTACCATGGCAGCCACCTTCCTAGTACAGGAATCCTTGTCCCAAGCAGGGCGGGTACGATAAACCCATTCAATAGCATCTCCCAGGGGAAGCCTTGGGGTGAGGAGCAAAACCAGCTTGTAGGCCCACTCAGGAGGGCCCTTTCTAATAAAGTCATCAATGTCCCCCCACAAAATGGGAATACGGTGAGGGACTAAATCCCTCTGGTGAGGGTGAAGTATCCATATAGCAACACTCAGCTGCCACAGTGTGACTGCGGCTTCCTACTCGTTACTCTAAGACCTAGTTGGAATTTGGGAGAGGTCACCCAGAGTAGCATATGCCTATCTGACTCCCTGAAGAATCTACTCAGAGGCTGGGGCTGCCGAATGCCTGTGGCTGCACCATCAGCTACTCCCTCTCCACCCCTCTAACTCCAAATGGCGACTATTTTGTTGGAGGATGGGGTGGACGCAAGGTGGCCAAGACTCCTCCATTCAGCCTGGTTGATCAGGGTGGTAGTGGCACCTTCATTGTAAAGTTGGGACGGCAATGAGAGGAGATCCTCTCCAGGCTTCTGCCTGTATTTATCTTTCATATCCCATATCTCCATCCCCATAAAAACTTGGACTTTCGTTTTCATCTCCGAGTCCTAATTTCAGTTCTCCTGAATAATGACTGGCCTTACACTAACCACAAGGTCAGTCTAGGTGGCCTGAGTGTGGGTGTGCCTGGTTCCAGAATGAGAAAGATCTAAAAAGCCATGAGCCAGGGGAGTGTGTGTGGGAGGTGGAAGCACCGATTTCATGATCTCAGTGTGAAACCAGCTAGTAACTCCTGGCTCCCATGGGGGCTGATTCTCAAGGTCCCATTTATCACCACCCTTCCCCCAAAGAATGGAGACAATCTTGCAGTTTAGCCCACAGAGCCACAATTCCTGTTACCAAGACGATCCAGATAGCATATAACAAAAGGAATGCAAGATTGATGAAAAGAAGCATCAGTTAATCAACCCACTACATACTTCCCCATGTACCCTGCTCACTGCACCAAAACCTGTGGCGTGAGTGCCATATGGTACATCATGGGAACACATGCTCAGGCACAACAGAGGCTCCCAGCAAAGGACCACCTTATTGCTTGCACAGCATGAAGGGTCCAAAAAAGCAGGGGGAAAGATCCCACCTTGGCCGGCCCCCTGGGCAGGCCCGCTGCTTGGGTCAGGGTTGGCAGGTGGCATCTCTGCATGCCTCTCTTTGCATTGGAGTGAGGGACCAATTGTGGCTGGTCCTCAGTGGAGTCAAACTACTCGGAAGCTCAGCACACCTATCTTCACACCAGAGATGAGGGATGCCTACACTTACTGAGTAATGAGCTTTTATACACTGGGGGTTGGGGATGGGGTTGGCTCTGCCAATGAGCTGCTTGCCCTGGCAAGCAGCTGGGGCTGATTAAGATTTAACAGCTCCCTTAGCAGCCTGCAATCTCTTGCAAAATAGAAACATATCAAACACCTGCATGCAAACAAACAAGAGTGAAAACCTAACAAAGGCCTGCACACAAACAAGCCCCAGGGGAAAAGGAGCGGGCGGCAAAGTCTTGAAGATGGCCGCTGAGTATGTCCTTGACTTTCCCAATATCTGCTCCCTTCTTACCTCTTCCCTCCTTCTAGCTAACGTTTTGTCATTTTTCATTTCTTCAGGACTCCACTCAGAGTTTTAAGTGACCCCTACTCTACCCTTCCACCCACACACCTACACACACACACACACACACACACATATTCACCAAGCTAGATTATGTATCCTTCCCATGTGTTTCTATAAGACTTGTGAAAACTGTGGTATTTTCAGTTTTAAATCCCAACACTTAACAAGTGTTTGTCACCTAGGAGCTACTCAATAAATATTTGTTGACTGAATGAATGAATGATGAAACTAATGAATTCTTACCTCTACTATCTTGTTCTGAAAATCCTCATTTATAAATAAAGGACTAAACTAGATGACTAAATAAAGGACTAAACTAGATGACTTTGTGACCTTTGAGGTCTCTCCCAGCTGCCAAGTTCTATCACCATATGAAGCAATATGAAGCGGTGTTTTGAATATAGAATTCCTAGAGCGTATGTGTCTGTGCTACTCACTTGGTACCTAAGATAGTATTTGTATTCTTAGATATTTTTATGGGTTTTTTAATGCTTTCTCCTTGACTAAATTGTAAGCTCTTTGAGGGCAGGGATGCAAAGCTTGTATTTGTATATTTCCCTCCAGGACCTACCTTTGATGTCTTAAAACAGTCAATAAATATTTGTTAATTGTTTAGAAGAGGTGAAGCCCCTATCCCGAAAATTATGTTAAATATTTCATAAATCCATAATCTATTTTCATAAATACTTGGAAATTCTTTAAGCCTATATTATGATAAAACTTTCTTCATATTTATTGTTTTTATCTGCATATTTTCTGATTTAATCAGCATAATGAACTTGCCCTGACAATTACACATTTTCTTTATTTTTTCATATGAAATCTGAAATTATTGGTCACTAGCAAATGAATACTCAGTACATACAACCCCTAACCTTTGTCAATAAACTTTTATATCTAATATTGATGACTTTATTTTTTACGTTCTTTTTTATTAAAAGTGTAAAAAATATATATATAGAAGAAAGAAACTATAAACCAAAGTTCACCAACCAAACACAATATGGTAAAATGTGAGTATTTTCTTATAATTCTATGTATTGGTTATTGTTCTCATCATTATAATCTTTTCCATTAGTTAAGCAGTTACATTTCCTATTTTGTGCATTTTTATTCATGCTGTTTGACCATTGATCTATTAGAGATTTATTGTTTATCTTAATGACTTCATGAAATTTTTCTGCAAAAATTGGCCTTTTGTCTTCTAGATTTGTTCAAATATTTTTCATAGTTTATTTGATTTCAAATTTTTTATTTCCATTTAATTTAATTTTATATATTATATGTAATTATATATAAACTATAAATTTAATTCAATAATTTCTTCTGCTTTCTTCCAGCTTTCTGTGACTATATATTTTTAATTAAATATATTTGTGAGGGTTTAAATTATTACATTTTAAGATTTTTATAAATGGTGGTTAATAATTGAACCAACTCCATTCATTCAATAGCTAATTATTAAGCATTTACTCTGATATACAATAGTACAAATTTAGATGAGATATTCTTACAATCTAGGATTATGTGGTAAATGCAGTGATACAGGAATACATAGGATACTGTAGGTACCTTCATTCGTTCAATTTATATCTCTTTAGTGATTACTATACACCAGATACTGTGCTAGGCCCAAAATATCCAATAGGTCACCAAACAGTCATGGTCCTTGTTTAAAATAAATAAATAAACAAATAGGGGGACATATGTGGTTCAAATGGTTGGGCATCCGTCTCCCATATGGAGGGACCTGGGTTCGATCCCCGGGACCTCCCGGTAAAAATAAAAATAAATAAATAAATAAATAACAGTTGAATAGAGGATACAGACAATTTATTATGTGACAAGTATCATAAGAGAGAAAGCATGAGCTTCCATGGGAACACAGAGGAGAGCCATCTAAATCAAACTGGGGAGTAAGAAAGGCCTTCCAGAGGAGGTACCCGGGTATTGAAAAACCCAGGGGGGGGTGACATTCAGTGCAGAGAGAGTATCATGTACAAAGGCACTGGGGTATGTGTGAGCAAGATGTGTACAACTTACTAGAAGTTATTTGTTATGGCTACAGACAAAGATGCTGTATCTATAACTGATGAGAAATTAACTAAATTGTAGGAAGGGGCCAGGACAAAGTGTCTTTTATGCTAAATCCTAGCATCATTTACTGAATAATTTTCCCTTTCATATTAAAAATAAGAGAATATTTATTGAGCACTTACAATGTGCCAGGCTCTCTTTCAAGTTCTTTACATGTATTAACTCATTTAATCCTCACAATAATCCATGAAGTAGATACTATTAATACACTTTTTGTTACAAAAGGGGAAACTGAGGTACAGAAAGTTTAAACAACTTGTCCCAGGTCACATAGCCATACCTAAATGCTCTAGAGACTAAATTATTTATCACTCTGCCTCTCATTAATATATAATAACTAAAATATTAAAACATTAACATTTTAAAGGTTATTCAGCAGCTGTAAATTCTGTACCATATTTCTTTCTGTTTATTCATATTTCAGAATTATGGTGTTTAAATTGTCATGGTTTTTTTGTTGTTTTTGTTTTTTGTCATGGTTTCTTATGATTTGCTATCAGAAGGTATTCTATGCCTTCACTATTTTC
>JAQZBX010113796.1:0-10075 GCA_029593785.1 Cabassous unicinctus
TGCTATGCAAGTAGGAACCAAAAGAGAGCTGGGGTATCTCTACTAATAGAAAAAATAGATTTCAAGTCAAAAACATTCCAAGGGAAAACAATGGACATTATATACTAATGCAGGAAACAATTCAGCAGGAAGACGGGAAGATGTAACAGTTATAAATATATATGTACCTGAGAGCAGTACCCAAAATATATGAAGAAGCATGGACAGATGTGAAGGGAGAAATTGAATGTTCTACATTAATAATAGGAGACTTAATACACTGCTCCTAATAATGGATAATCTAGTCAGAAAATTAGCAAGGAAGTAAAAGACTTGAATGGTACTCTAGACCAACTAGAGTTAACAGACATATATAGAACCTCTCACCCAAGAAAAACAGAACATACATTTTTCAAAAGTCCACCTGGATCATTCTCCAGGATAGACCATAAGTTGAGTCACAAAAGAAGCTTCAATAACTTAAAAAATATTGATATCATTCAATGTATATTCTCCAACAGCTACAGAATGGAACTGGAAATCAATAAAAGAGGAGGAAAGGGAAAATTCACAAATATGTGGAAAATAAACAACATACTCTTAAAACAAATAATGAGTTAAAAAAGAAATCAGAAGCAAAATTAGGAAACATTCTGAGACAAATGAAAATGAAAATATAGCATAATAAATCTCATGGGATGCAGTGAAGGCAGTGCTGAGAAGGAAATTTATAGCTCTAGATGCTTACATTAAAAAGATCTCAAATCAGAGACATAATTCAAAACTGGAAAAACTAGAAAAAGAAGAGCAAATGAAATCCGGAGTGACAAGAGAGAAGGAAATAAAAAAGATTAGCGCAGGGATAAATGAAATAGAATAAAAAAAAATAATAATAAGGTCAACAAAACTTAATGCTGGTTCTTCAAAAGTGTAGTATATTATGGATATATTCCTGCTTCTAAAGGAATGAGGAGAAGACATTTCCATGTGCAACCCATAGGGATTTTGAATCAGTCTTGAGGTCACATAATTTTTTCCAAATAGTATTCTGTAAAATATTTCAATTTGTAATTTATGCCAAGCAAAAGTTTCACAATACTGACACAGTTCCTATCAGTATTGAAAAAGTCATCTGGAACAGAAAGAATGAGAGAAGGAGCCCCATTCCAACATTGTTCTGAGAATGATAAGTTGAGGATTACATAGAAAAATTGCCAATAAAAGGCAAAAATATTTTCACAGAATTAGGGGGAAAATGAATAAAGGCAGAGAAAAGAGAACTGCTCAAAGATGGTGAAAATTTTAGTTTGATGTCTATGTATTGGAAATAAATAAAATAAGACAAAACAAATCATAACCCACAAACCACCTATTCTATTTAACCAAATATTGTGAGTGATTATAAAAATATAAAATAATTTCAAATTTTTTATTTAATTAAATGTATGACTTCACTCGGAATCCCCAATGGTTTTTCTTTTATATTTTAAAAATGCCATGAAAGGAGGGTTTTATGTAAATATTAACTGAATGGAGTTTGGCACAAAAAATGTTCATGTAGATATGATTAAAAAAGTAATTGAAAGAAAATGCAAAGTTGATGAATATGATGTAATCAATCTTTTATTCTTGATACAAGATATGTACTTACAAGAAAAATATCAGCCATGATACAATATCTTGACATCTGATCAATGATGTACTTGCATTCACAAGTAACAGATAATTAAATACAATTTGGAATCTGAGTATGTGTTCATGACCCAGTTGTATGATTGAAAACTGTGTGTGATTTAGGCATTCTGTCTAAAATTTACTCTTTTAAAGAACTATATATTTGAATGACCAATTAGACACAATGATAGAAGTCAGAGAATCTAATTAAGTATATAAAGCCATAACTATATAAAATTTGCCTGTAAATATTTCCATTCTTCTTATAAAAATCCACATAACTGAACTTTTATCAATAAATATATTTATATTTTAAATTAGTATTCTCAAATATCTTCATGTTTTGCACACATTCAGAAAGTTCTATCCACATACCTACTCACCAGATAATTTAGTGCCCAATTTTCCAATCATATTCCTTCCAAACTGTAATCAGCCAGCCAAAACCATTGGTACACACCATGAATATATATACAATTGCAACTCTTAACATTTCTGCTTCCAAGCAAAATGAACAACCAGGTAAACTGCTCAGGGTTCTGCCTCCTGGGAGGATATTCCTTAAACACTGTCCTTGAGGGATGTCCCAGAAAGGCGGTGTAGTGCTGTAGCTGTCCACTTTTGGGTAGAGTCTATATTCATGCAAAACTCTCTGTAAACAAAGCTCTAGTTTTCTCTTCTTGTAAGGAACTTACGAAGAAGCCATAGCTGTGCAATGGGAGAGAGAAAGTAATGTGGAAGTAGTAGGGACTGTGGGTATTTGACCACTACTTCATGTAACTTTCTTGTGACTCAGGGCTTGTTAGAGGCTGATCTCCTATAAACTACTTCCATTTGATGATGGAGTGCTGCAGTGCACTCCCAAAGTAATGACCTTTTTGGTCAGACAATATCCTTTTATTACACAGCACCTCAGGTCTCATTGTAATTAGGTAACCTATGTTTAATTAAGAAGCATTCAGTCTCTCCTAAGCCCCAGTAGCTAGCCAAAACCTGTTTCTCGGGAAAAAACAAACAAATAAACAAACAAACAAACAAAGCCCCACAGTTGTTATTTTGGAATGTTTCTCCAAAATCTCAAATATCTTTGATTATTATATAAAGGCCTGACAAAGGCTTGAAAGAACATGTGTATTTGCTACAGATACTTCAACCACCATTGGATAAACTGGATCATTTTATGGCATAAGGGGCAGAACAGCGTGCATGGCAGTTTGGACCTGTGGCAGCACCTGCTCATGTTTCAGTTGCCTCTCAAAACCAGCAGCCTTTTGGGTTACCCAGAAAGTGGACCAGAATAGCAAATCCAAATAAGAATTATGTTGCCTCCAAAATCCTCAGTGGCCAACTAGGCATTCTGTTTCTTTTTTGATTGTATGAATGGCCAGGTACAACAGCTTATCCTTTACCTTAAAAGGGATATCTAGACATTGTCCTACAGTGAGGTGGAAAGCCCTGGAATTATTTTTGGAGGTATTACCCATACATGCAAATACATGCAAATGTATTAACAAGAAGTCAAGGGTAGTTGCTACTCTTGTCCACTAGGTCCAAACAGCATAATATAATAGAAAAGTATGATGTTTTTTGGAAGGGTAATTCTATCAAGGAATCTGCAGATGAGATTAAGCATAGATTGCTATACTCCAAAGGAAGGACAGCGGAGGTGTTTTGCTGAGCTTTCAAGGTGAAAGCAAACTAACAAATATTGAAGAAAAGGTTTGCCAAATCAATAGCTGCAAACCGAGTAGGTGGGGATGTATTAATTTGTGAAAGCGGTTATACCATATCTGATAGAGCATTAGAGTGACTTCGTGGCATGCTTTATGATAATACACCATCATCCTCAAAGATCTCTTTGTTTTCTGCACAGATCCATAGGAGTGTTGAAGAGGAATCTGTTGGACTCACCACACCTGCATCCTTCAAGACCTTGATGGTGGCCGTAGTCTTCAATACATATGAGTAATTCAATTTCTGAACTTTGGATTCAGTTCCATTGATCAAGGTATATATCTTGGCAACAATATCACACTGTTGAAAATTTTAGTTTTTGATAAATAGTAAAATAAGATTTTGCCAGTCCTCTAACTTTATTCTACATTTTCTAAGTAGTTTTGACTATTTTAATTCTTTGCTTTTACATGTAAATTTCAAAATCAGCTTTTCCATTTCTGCAAAAAAAAAAATCTTAAATTTTAATTGGGTTGCACTGAATTTATAGATAAAATTGAGGTTGCATTAATTAATAGAACACTTTCTCCCAAATGGCTCCCTGCAAATCTCATATTTCTTTCTTTATTTATTTTCTTTAGATATCATGACCAGCTATAATGATCCACTAACATAGTTTTGATGTATGACCCAGAGATTCATGTAATTTTCATAATTATGATAAGAGTTTCTTATGTATATAGGCAGGTTTTAGCCTACAGATTAGTATAGTGTATGCCCATGATGAGGAAAACCATATAAAAGTCAAACCCTGTTACTTTTGACTCTATCAGTCTTTTAATATTCTAATATTTTATCACATAGAATATTACAGTTATCTATTTACTGCCCAAACTCTCCTGTATCCTTATTCATAAATTTATTCCACTGTCAGACTTTCAATGAGCTTAAACTATCTCTCATGCCACTTATAAACATAGTATGTTAAAATTTCAATAAGAAACCTAATAATTTTTTAAAGAATTATAAATTATGTCATAGGTTATGGTTTCAAATTATTTTATAACATAAATATTTAGGAATTTTTGATGAAATAAGGAAGTTATATTCCCCATAAGTAGAAACTAGATTTCATTGGACCTTTGTTATTAATCTAATGCCACATATCCAGTATATATTCAAGCTAGAACTATAGACTTTGATTACTTTTCCAATACTATGTCATATGGTTTTTCCACTGAAGGATAATTTTTTACTGAAAGGCGATGTGCATTCATGTAAACATTTATATCCTATAGTTCACTGTTTCAGAAAGTTTCATGTGTTTATTATGAAAAAAAAAAAGTCTCATTGTCCTGCTTTTCTTTTGCAGAAGAGAATTATTGTGTTTTTTCCTTACACCTTTCCTCTGGACTCCAAGAATAGTTTAAAGAACTGGCATAAGTATCCAAGTGCATATTATTCACTGCATATTTTAATTGAGTGAGTAGTTCAGTTTCAGAGGTAAGAGAAAAGGTTTTTCATCACTTACACCATATTTTAAAAAGTATAATTCTCAATCTCAAACAAGAGTATGTGCATTAATATTTAGTGAGATAGTGTGTTCTAGTTGTCACACATTGGGTTTTTAAAATTGAATTGCTTTAAAAATATTTGAGAGGAGGCAATATGACATTGCTTTAGGAGAGCACTTGCTGACTAGGTCTCTGAGGAAAGCCAATTGTGGACAGTGTCCTGCCCGGGAGCCTGTGCTGTGGACTCATGGAGCGAGAAGCTTGGGACATCTATCTGCAGGCACATTGATGGCGTGGACTGATAGGTAGAGATTTGTGAGTCTTAAGCCTGCCTGTGGTGGTTAATACAGATGGCTGAGCCCCACCCTCAGGGAAAAAAGCTTGTTTGAGTGGAGACTTTCGCATGACAACCTGGTGTGAGGGAGCGTTCTCCGAGAGAGGGAGGGTTCTGACAGAAGGTGGAGAGGGGTTTACCTTCTGTGGATTTGGCTGCCTGGATTCCCTCATAGCTTTGAGGAGCAGATAAGCCAGATTGAAGCAGCACCAGGTTGAGGGGAGAGGCGGATCTAACGAGGCATCCTGATTTACCCAGCAGCCAGGTGACACTGAGGATCGGCTCCAGAGGGGGTGGATTTAGCCAATTTTATCCCTCTGTACTGTACTGAGAAGCATCAGAGCTTCAGCTCCCCTAGGGAGGCCAGGAAGTGGGAAGTGCTTGATTCAAGGGATTCAAGGAGGCTGAAAGTGAATGGATGGAAAACAATTTTACAATCTAACAATAGCCAATAAAGAGCAGGAGTAGCTATTCTAATATCAGACAAAATAGACTTTAAATGCAAAGCTATTGTAAGAGACAAAGATGGACGACGATATAGTAGTAAAAGAGGTAATCTCTCAAGAAGAGAGAACAATCATAAATATTTATGCACCTAATTGGGGTGCCTCAAAATACATGAGGCAAGCACTGGATAAACAAAGTGGAGAAATAAATGCCACTACAATTTTAGCGGGGGACTTAGTAAACCATTATCATCATTAGACAGAACTTCTAGACAGAGAATCATTAAAGAATCAGAGGCTCTGAACAATACATTAGACGACCTGGACTTAATAGACATATACAGAACATTACACCCAAATACAGCAGGATTTACATTCTTCTCTAGTGCACATGTATCATACTCCAAGACAGACCACATACTAAGCCACAGAAGAACTCTCAATAAATTCAGAAAGATTGAGATTATACGAAGTAATTTCTCTGACCACAATAGAATGAAATTGGAAATCACTAAGGGCCAGAGAAACAGGCTAGGCACAAAGATATAGTAGTTAAACAACACACTCTTAGACAAAGAGTAAGTCAAGGAGGAAAGCTCAAAAGAAATCAGTAATTACCTTGAAACTAATGAAAATGGCAACACAACATATCAAAACCTATGGGATGCAGCGAAAGCTGTCCTGAGAGGGAAGTTCATAGCAATAAATAAACATAGGGAAAAAAAAGAAAGAAAGAGCTAAAACTGAAGACCTAACTGAACACTTGGAGGAATTGGAAAAACAATAACAAACTAAACCTAAAGGAAATAGAAAGAAGGAAATAAAGATTAGAGCAGAACTAAATGAAATAGAGATTAAGAAAGCACTAGAAAAAATAAACAAAACCAAAAGTTGGTTCTTCAAGAAGATGAATAAAATTGACAAACCCTTAGCCAGACTAACAAAGAAAAAGAGAGAACAGATGCAAATACACAAAATAAGGTATGAGCAAGGGGATATCACTAGTGACCACACAGAAATAAAGAGTATCATAAGAGGACACTTTGAAAAATTATATGCCAAGAAGAATGATAATTTAGAGGAAATGGACAAGTTTCTAGAAACTCAAAAGAGACTACATTGATGAAAGAAGAAACTGATGAACTCAGTCCAATTACAAGTAAAGAAATAGACTCAGTCATTAAAAACCTCCAACTAAGAAGAGCCCAGGACCAGATGGCTTCACAGCTGAATTCTACCAAACATTCCGGAAAGAGCTAACACCAATTCTAGTTAAGCTCTTCCAAAAAATAGAAGTAGAAGGAATATTGCATATCTCATTCTATGATGCCAACCTTACCCTAATACCAAAACCAAACAAAGATACCACAAGAAAGGAAAATTACAGACCAATTTCTCTAATGAACCTAGATGCTAAAATCCTGAACAAAATACTTGTTAAACGCATTCAACAACATATCAAAAGGATTATACACCATGACCAAATGGGTTTTCTCCTGGGTGTGCAAGGATAGTTCAATGTAAGAAAATCAATCAATGTAATACACCACATGAACAGATTGAAAGAAAAAAAATCACATGATCATCTCTATAGATGCAGAAAAAGCATTCAACAAAATACAGCACACTTTCCTGATAACAATACGGCAAAATATAGGAATGGAAGAAAACTTTCTGAATATGATAAACGGTATATATGAAAAACACAAAGCTAACATCATCTTCAATGGTGAAATCCTTAAAGCCTTCCATCTCAGATTGGGAAAAAGACAAGGATGCCCACTATCACCACTCCCATTTAACATTGTCTTAGAAGTACTTGCTCAAGCACTGAGGCAAGAAAAGTATATAAAAGGCATCCAGATTGGAAAAGAAGAAGTAAAAATTTCATTATTTGCAGAAAACGTAATCCTATACATAGAAAGTCCTGAGAAGTCTACAACAAAGCTTCTAGAACTTATAAAGTAATTCGGTAATGTTGCAGGCTATAATATCAATGCTCAAATATCAGTAGCATTTCTGTACACCAATAATGAGCAATCTGATGAGGAAATTAAAAAAAATACCATTTACAATAGTAAATAAAGAATCAAATAACCAGGAATAATTTTAACTAAAGATGTAAAGGACTTGTATACAGAAAACTACACAACACTGTTAACAGAAATCAAAGAAGATTTAAATAAATGGAAGAATATTACCTGTTCATGGATAGGAAGACCAAACATCATCAAGATGTCTATCCTACCCAAACTAATCTGCAGATTTAATGCAATCCCAATAAATATCAACACTGTATTTTTTAAGGAACTGGAAAAACTAACTACAAAATATATTTGGAAAGGTAAGAGGTACTGAATTGCCAAAGACATATTGAAAAAGAAAAATGAAGTTAGAGGTATCACATTCCACGACTTTAAAACATACTACAAATCTACAGTGATCAAAACTGCATGATATTGGCACAAGAACAGACCTACTACAAATGGAACCGAATTGAGAGTTCTGATATTGATCCTCGCATATACCGTCATCTATATTCGACAAGGCCACCAAGGCCACTCAGTTGGGAGAAATGGCCTCTTTAAAAAGTGGTGCTTGGAGAACTGGATATCCATATCCAAAAGAAAGAGAGAAGAATACCATCTCATACTTATACAAAAGTCAACACAAAATTGTTCAAAGATCTAAATAAAGGAGCCAAAACCATAAAGACCTTGGAAGATAATGTAGGGAAGCATCTACAGGACCTTGTAATAGGAAATGGTTTCATGAAATTCAAACCCAAAGCACGAGCAGCAAGAGAAAAAATAGATAAATGGGATCTCCTCAAAATTAAAAATTCTGGACATTATTTAGAAAATGAAAGGCAGCCTACCGAATGGGAGAAAATACTTGGCAACCATATATCTGATGGGAGCCTAATATGCTGCATATATAAAGAAATCCTATACCTCAAAAATAAAAAGACATACAATCCATTTAAAAAATGGGCACATAACCTGAAAAGACACTTCTCCAAGGAAGGAATACAAATGGCTAAAAGGCACATGAAAAAATGCTCTACATTGCTAGCTATTAGGGAAATGCAAATCAAAACTATGATGAGGTACCATCTTACACCCATCAGAATGGCAGCTATTTAAAAAAACAGCAGACTATAAGTGTTGGAGAGGATGTGAAGGAATAGGAACACTTATCCACTGCTGGTGGGATTGTGGAATGGCCCAGCCACTGTGTAGGACAGTTTGGCAGTTCCTCAGAAATCTAACAATAGATCTTCCATATGATCCAGCGATTCCACTCCTAGGTATATACCCAGAAGAATTGAAAGCAATGACCCGCACAGATATATGCACACCAATGTTTATAGTGGCATTGTTCACAATTGCCAAAAGTTGGAATTAGCCCTGGTGCCCATCAACAGATGAATGGGTAAACAAAATTTCAAATGTACATACAATGGAATATTAGTTAGCTGTAAGAAGGAATAAAGTGCTAACACATGAAATAACATGGATGAATCTTGAAGACCTTATGTTGAGTGAAGCAAGCCAAGCATTGAAGGATGAACAGTATATGAGCTCACTGATTAGAATTGAGGAATGTTAGCATCTCTGAAACCATTGTCTAAAAGATAGGTTAACCAGGGGCAGAAAGAGAAGAGTAGGTTGTGAACCATCACCCATATGGATATATTCTATGGTAAAGTGATAGAGTATAGTTGCACATTGTAGGATAGGACAGGTGGGTAGTGATATTACTGGGTTTGGTGGTGCACTCTTGACAGGTGGTTAGATTAGGAAGAGCAGGTTAGAATACCCCGGGCATGTAACTATGAATCTTGTCATCCAATGAGTCAACACAAGTGAGTGTCATGTGCCCCAGGGGGATGGGGAGGAAGGAACAGAAAAGATCAAACAGGGGGTATTTAGTGGTCATGAGTAATGTTTTTCATTACCTTATAATAATGGACACAGGGCAGGGTAAATATCATCAAAAATGATTAAACTCTACCCCCTAAACTGTAAACTATACTGTAAACCATTGACAATGTTAATAGCTGTGTTTCACTATCTGTATAACAGTTATAACAGGAAGCTGGTTTGGCTCAGTGGATAGAGCCCCCGTTTACCATATGGGAGGCCCGGGTTCGCGTCCCGAGGCCTCCTTGTGAGGGCACGCCGGCCTGAGCGGTGCGGTGGGCTGATGCAGCAACCTCATGGCAGGAAGCGGGTGTGGCGGTGTGGCGCAATGGATAGAGCACCCGTTTACCATATGAGAGGCCCTGGGTTCACTTCCCGGCGCCTCCTTGTGAGGGCAGGCCTGCTCGCGCGGCGCTGTGGGCTGATGCGGCAAGACCTCACAGCAAGGGGGAGATAAGCAGACACAGAGAAGACACGCAGCGAATGGACACAGCAACACAAGCGGCAAGGGGGGGATAAATAAATAAA
>JAQZBX010113797.1:0-10071 GCA_029593785.1 Cabassous unicinctus
CCCCCCCCCCCCAGATGGTGCACAGCACTCCCCTGTTCTGAAGATCCCCAGAACCATTGTTTTGGACAGTTTCTGCCTTTCTTCATACTGTTTTTGGGAGAGGTGAGCCCTGCTTGTCCCTATGCCACCATCTTCCCAGAACTCCTGATAAATAATATTTTAATGCAGTTTTTTAAAAAAATATATCAAATTGACAAACTACAGCCATGGACCAGTCACCTGTATTTATAAAGTTTTATGGGAGCCGGGGCAGAGATTAGGGCAGGGTCAGATTCTGACTTTATTTAAAATGTTGATATTTTGTTGATGTTTTTTTTTTGGGGGGGGGGTGTATTTATTTTGATTCTTAAAACAATTGCCTTAAGAGAGTTATCTATCTTAATTACTGAGTATTTGGGTGCCCCCTTAAATTTTGCATCTGAGCTGAATGCCTTTCCCTGGCCTTACTTTGCAGGAGGAGAAACTGAAGCAAAGGCATTAGGCAATCACTGTCCATAGTTGGATCATTAAAGAATATGCCCTTCTAATTTTCCCTTTACTGCAAATGTCCCTGCCTTTTCTCATGAGCCTAAGAGCTCCTAGAAAGCTGGGGTCATTTGTATTCCCAGCATTTAATATTTACCCATCACAGTGAAGGTTTGGAGTAAGTAGGTGCTCAATGTACATTCATCAAATGAGACAGGATGGATGTCTCTCTCAGGAGCTTCAAATCCTGTTGGGAATAAGTTATCCAGGACCTACCAGGAGGAGGGTTTTTTTGTTTGTTTGTTTGTTTGTTTGTTTTCCAAAGCATCTGTAAATATGTCCTCCATCCCTTATTCCACAAATGGAGTGGCACACATGCTCTGCTTATTTCTTTCCTGCTAATTATTAAAATAACAATTTGTTGAATTCAGTTTGCATTTTGTCTATTCTTATATTTGTTTCTCTCATTGAAGCTGAAGGTTTCTCTTTCCCCTGGAGAGTCCAGGTCCAGGCCAGAGGTGAGAGGAAGGGCTGGGACATTTAGTCTGGGACCTGGGTAGTCCATTAACTTAGGGACCGAAGGAGTGGATGTAGGAGAAAAGCCCAGGAGCAGAGGCCAGAGATCAAAAGGGAGGAAGGTAAATGTCTTACCTTTCTTGACCACCCCTCTCCATCATTCAAATTGCTTGTTTCCTGGAAGGTCCAGGATAGAGGTTCTCAGCCCTAACTACCCATTACACTCACCTGGTATATTAGTCATGGTTTGTTAGGGAAACAGAACTGACAAGCATTATCTGTAAATATTATGAGATTTTATAAAATTGTCTCACACGACTGTGGGGATGCAGAAGTCCAAATTCCATAGAGCAGGCTGAAAGTTGGGAACTCCAATGAAGGTTTTCAATGAATTCTTCAGGAGAAGCTGGCTGGCTGAAGTAGAGATGGAAATTCTCTCTTCTGACTGCTGAAATCACGTCTCCTTTTTAAGGCATTCAACTGATTGGCTGAGATGTCTTTCATTGCTGAAGGTAATCTCCTCAGTTGTTTGTAGATGTAATCAGCCATAGAAGCAATCAACTTATGATTTACATCCACAAAATGTCTGCACAGTAACAATTAGGCCAGTGCTTGCTTGACCAAACTGGGCACCATTACTTGTCCAAGCTCACACATGAAGCTAACCATCACAGTCCACCCCTTGTCAACTTGGCAGCCATACACATCACCTAAAACCATACTTAATCTCTAAATAAAAAACAATTTTTTTGCCTAACAATACTCAACTTTCCTGCATACAACTGGTAACACACTAAATCTCTCCAGAATAAGGTACATCTTTGATTTAAAAGTGTCTACTCTGCCTCCTTTCTTACTTTCAGTGAATACGCGATAGAGCATGAAGCATGATTCATACAGTTTTATCTTAGTTTAACGGTAAATTTTCATCAGATAGAACTTTATAGTTCTAATGTAAATATTCACTGCACAACCTCTTATGTGCTGAATTTTCATTCTAAGCAATGAGAAAGTGCTTGTATTCTTCATATACTTTTGAAAATCATCAGAAGCTGAAGAAAAACATCCTAGCTCTGTCTGTATAACCCCAACACAGTCAATAGTATGAAGAAAATTAGACCAGTTACGTGACTATCTCAACTCTTGACTTGTGGTCTCTGGCTGCCTCTGAGTCTGAATCCCCCAAGGAATAAACTCCTCAGGAGCCTGGCATCACTGAAGGGTGGGGAACAACATTCTCTCAAGGATCTTACATATTATATTGATGCTCAGCAGTGAGCTGTTTAAATCCATGTTGGGAAATCTCCATCATTTCAGCTTATAAACTTTTAAAGACATTTCTGGATTATTATGTATATGTGATTTGAGTAGTATTGTCAGTGTTTTTGTAAATATTTACTATGTTTTTCTATTTAGCTTAATTCTAACAATTTTGTACTTTAGCAAAATGTTCTAAACATTGCAAAAAAAAAATGGTGCAAGTTCATGGGTAATATTCATTCTAAAACTTGGTATCCTATAACTTAAATGCCATGACATGAAACTAATACAACTTATGTCATATGATAAGGAGATAAGATAGGGAAGAAAACAAAGATATTTGCTTTATGTGCATCTACAAACATACTCATAACAAAACAAGGAAGAGATATTCATAACCGTTACAGTCCTCATTTCATGTGGTCTTAGCCACATACCTCTTCCCCAGACCATTTTGTCACCAGTTTTCCAATCCTTCCAAGTCCTTGACCATCCAGTCAAGCCATTGGTGACAGCTCATGAATCAGTGTACAAATGCACCTCTGGCCTTTTCTCCTTCCAAGCAAAATGAACAACCAAGTGCATTGCCTGAAGTTCTGCCCACTGGGAGGATTCCACCTTACCACTGTCCTTCAGGATGTCCCAGAAAGGGGCTACAGTGCTGCAGCTGTCCACTTTGGGTGGTACCTGCATATTGTGCAGAACCATCTGTAAACCAGGCCCGAGTTTTCTCTTCCTCAGTCAAATGACTGTAAGGAACTCTCCAAGAGGTTGTAGCTGTGGGCTGGGAAAGAGAAGATAATGTGGCAGGATTGGTGACCATGGGCATTTGAGCCACTTCCTCAGTAACTTACGTGTGCCTTCAGAATCCGCTCAAGCCCTAGCTCATATATACCACTTCCACTTGATTATGGAGTGCTGCTGTGTACGCCCAACTTTATGATTTGGTGGGTCAGACAATATCCAGCTCATCATAGGCAACTCAGGTCTCATGGTAACTTGTTGGCCCATGGTTAAGCATTCAGTCTCTACTAAGGCTCAGGAGCAGGGCAAAAGCTGTTTCTCAAAAGGAGAGTAATTAACTGCAGACGATGGCAGGGTTTTGCCCCAAAATCCTAAGGGTCTGCATTGTGATTCTTTTATAGGGGCCTGCCAAAGGCTCCAGACAGCATCCCTATTTTATTTGCCATTGACACTTCCAGCACCATTGGATCTTCTGGATCATATGGTCCAAGTAGAAGATCAGCTTGCACAGCAGCCTGGATCTGTCATGGAGCCTCCTCTTGTTCTGGTCTCTATTCAAAAGTACCATCTTTACTGGTCACTTGATAAATGGGCTGGATTAGCAAACCCAAATGAAGACTGTGTTGTCTCCAAAATCCAAAGAGGCCAATTATGCATTGTACCTCTTTTTTGGTCATAGGAGGGGCTAGATGCAACAGCTTATCCTTCACCTTAGAAGAGAGATCTCAACATGCCCCACACCACTGGACAACTAGAAATTTCACTGAGGAAGGCCTCCGTATTTTTGTTGGATTTATCTCCCATCCTCTGATGTGAAAATGCCTTACCAATAAGTCTAGGGTAGTTGCTACTTCTAGCTCACTAGGTCCAATCAACATATCATCAATATAATGTCTTATAGGAGGGAGAGACAAGTTTCCTGCAGACAAGATTATGACACAGGGCTGGAGTGTTGATATACCTCTGAGGCAGGACACTGAAAGTATATTGCTGGACCTACCAGCTGAAAGCAAATTGCTTCTGGTGGTCCTTACTAACAAAAAGCAATTGAGAAAAAAGCATTTGTCAGATCAATGGCTGTATACCAGGTACCAGTGGATGTGATAATTTGCTCAAGCAATGCTACCACATCTGGAATAGCAGCTGCATTTGGAGTCACCGCATGGTTTAAGTTTACAATAATCTACTGTCATCCTCCAAGACCTATCTGCTTTCTGTACAGGCCAAATAGAGTTGAATGGGGATGTAGTAGGAATCACCATCCCTACATCCTTCAAGTCCTTGATGGTGGCACTGATCTCTGCAATCCCTCCAGGAATCCATTATTGCTTTTGATTTACTGTTTTGCTAGGTAGGGGCAGTTCTAGTGGCTCCCACTTGGCCTTTCCTATCATAATGTCCCCTAGTGATGGGCATTTAGGTTGTTTACAGATTTTCATGCTCAACTTTTCATTCTTATGATGTTTGATTTGTTTGGCTACCCAAATAGTGGTTTCCTGTAGAATTATCCCTTCTGCTGCCCACTGCCTTCTATGGAAAACCAGGGACTTTCCTGATCCCCTGCAGGGTACCCCAAGATGTAGGGATGCTCAAATCCACAATCTACAATATTTCACCTGCCTGCTCTGTGGTCAAGCTAGGACTTGAATCCAGGTATTCAATTTCTAAAAACAGTATTTTTCCCATCACAAGTGCCGCCAAACAGACAGATGGGCTGTGGCTCCATGGGAGGAGAGCAGCAGGCAAGGAAGGTTTTTAGAAAAATGATGATGCTAGGTGATATTCAGTGAGCACCAACTGTATCTCAGATGTACTATCTCTAGAACTTATACTAAGTAGACAATATCCCCATGATATAGATTTAAAAAGTCAGGGAACCAATGTGGGGATCCTGCCAATTGCTGGATATGTCTATTCCAGCTATGCATTCCAGAATTGGGGAAATAACCACAGAATGGGCCCAGCGACCCACTCTGAAATGGACCTGAGCTAAAACTCCATTGATCACCTGACCTCCATAAGCCCTTACTCTGACTGGTGGATCATAGTGACGTTTTGGGTCTCCTGGAATTAATGTCACTTCTGAGTCAGTGTCTAATAATCCTCCAAATGTCTGCTCATTTCCTTTTCTCCAATGCACAGTTACCCTGGTAAAAGGCCATAGTTATCTTTGGGAAGGCTGGAAAGAAGATTAACAGTATAAATTTTGGGCAGTGTAACAAGGCCCTTCCCTAAGGAGACCTGGACTTCCCCTCCTTCAAGGGGCTCTGAGTCTGTACACTGTATCAGGCCTGGGAATTGATTAAGAGGCCATGACTCTCTGTTTCTGTAATTCAAGTTAGGCTTCTGTTCACTAGACCTAGAACTCTTCGGTTTATACAGATCAAGTAGGAATTTAGTAGACTGCCTATCTATTTTACTTCTAGGTATCTAGGTACCACATGATCTACTAGCCAACATCATTAGGACTTTGCAACTCAGACTATTTTGATTGCTGCTTTGATTCTGCTGTTCATTGTGGTAGCCATGCCCACCTTTTCTTGGGTGATTAAGTCCTGACACTTGGCTTCTGCCAACCCGGGATCCAATCATCCCCATAGTGTTTAAGGATTCTAGTTCCATGACAGCAGCTCCCATAGTAATATCTGCACTACAGAGAAGAGCGACCACAGAGCTCTTTAGAGAACATGGAGCTGGTCTCAAAATTTTATTTCTCACAGTTCTGGTGAAAGGTGTGTCCTCTGGACATTCCTGGGGTGGGTGAGCAAGTCTTACATGATATATCCACTAGAATATTCCAATCTCTCTAAGCCTTTGGAGCCCCTCATCTACATTACCCTAGGGCATTTCTGGTATTTCAGCCTCAGGTAATGTTGGCCACCTTTTGGTCTATGTTTCAGCCAACCACCCAATCAAGCTGTTAAAGCCCTTTCTAACCCCCTGAGCTACAACACTGAATCCAGAATCTATGCTTAGGGGGTCCATATCAATAAATTCAGCCTGATCCAACTTTATATTCCTTCCACCAATATCCCACACCCTTAATATCCATCCCCACACATAGATACCCTGATTTCTATCTATTTAAGTTAGAAAATGCATGCAGTTCTTTTGGAGTATAGTGTACCTCCTCATGGGTCAAACTTTGTACCTCACCTTTTGGGGCTTGTTGGGACTTCAGTCTAGTTATAGGTCTGGAAGAAAAGAGGAGTAGTGGGGGTGGGTCATGAAAAGAATTATGAGTGTCTTGCAAGCCAATTACCTCAGGGCATTCCGCTGCAGTTTCATCTGGTAAAATAGGATTAATCTCTTCAGACAGAGGAATGAGGGGAGGTGATCAGTTTGTCAGGCACAGTAGGGTTAATCTCTTCAGGCAGAGGTTGGATGGCAGATTCCTCAGGGTAGGCTGGAGGCCACGTGGCTGTTTCCTCAGGGCAGACCACTACAGGTTTATCTGGCAAAGACTTAGCAGAATCTAGGGTTTCAATGTCCCCACTGCCATCATTATCAACCCACATGGCCCCATTCCAATATTCAGGATCCCATTCTTTTCCAGTCAATACCCTCAGTTTAACACCAGACACCCTGCAAGGTTGGGAATTTAGTCTACATTGTAATTCAGCCACTTGTACAATAAGACTCTGGGTCTGTTTTTCAGAAATCTCAAATCTGCATCTACATGAAATGAGATTTTCTTTCAGGGCACACATAGAAATTTCACATCCTTCATGTGGTACTTAAGTTGCACATTTGAAGCTTTCAGCTCATCCCTTTCTTTTATAACTGTATCCAGCATATTTAGGAACAACCAGCCAACATTATACCTTTTAACTCTATAAAACTCTATTAAGGTGTCAAAAACACTCTCACCCCAACCTTGCCTCTTAAAAACATTTAAGTAGCCGTATCCAGTTGATGGCATTTTGCATATCTCTATTGCCAAATCATGCCATGGACTCCCAGTGCCATCTAGATTTTTGGAAGTAGTCATTGGTGCCTTTGAATCTAATCAGAGTACAGCGGCAATTCCAGAAACCCAGAATCAATTCAGAAATCCCATCCTTAAGATTCTGTTTCCTTAAGAACCACACCCAGTGCCAAAGCTGTGTTAGTCCAGGTTCTCTAGGGAAACAGAACTGACAGGAGATATCTGTAAATATTATGAGATTTAATAAAATTGTCTTACATGACTGTGGGGATGCACAAGTCCAAATTCTGTTGGGTAGGCTGCAAGCTGGGAACTCTGATGAAGGTTTTCAATGAATTCCCCAGGAGAAGCTGGCTGGCTGAAGTAGAGATGAATATTCTCTCTTCTGACTACTGAAATCATCACTTCTCCTTTTAAAGCCTTCAACTGATTGGATAAGTTGTCTCTCATTGCTGAAGGCAATCTCCTCAGCTGACTGTGGCTGTAATCAGCCACAGATGCAATCAACTTACCAATGACATAAGTCCATGAAATGTCCTCATAGTAACAATCAGGCCAGTGCTTGCTGGACCAAACAACTGGACACCATTACCTGGCTAAGCTAACACATGAATCTAATCGTCATTCCTGGGAAGCTTTTTAGAAACACAGATGGCTGGGCCTGACCCCAGCAATTCTGAATGAATTGGTCTGGATGGGTCTGGGAATTGGAAATTTTATAAGTTCCTGAGTGATTTTAATACATGACCAAGATTGAGAACACTGGACAAGGGAGAGGGGAAACTGGTGATGCCTCACTGAAGCCCAAATAGTCAAGCCTTCCACCTTAGAAATTCTGTAAGAACAGACTCAACCGATTCTCACAACTGCAAGTGAAAATCAATGTCAGTGTGGTTGGCATGATTCATCACCTCTACCTTCCTCTCTTCATTTGGCCAAGTTGGGCTTTACATTACTCCTTGGTTCTCTAGGACAGCCCCCCAGAGGGCCACAGAGCTAGACTCTCCACTGCCCGACAAAAGACCTAGTGGTCTCCTTATGTCTCTTGTTGAACCACAGACAAACAAAGGCCTTCTTGTGTAGCATCTATCCTTTTAGACTCAATGGACTTAGTCTCAGAGGGCATTAAAATGCCCCCAGTCTCCACCCCGGCCAACCAGATCCATTCATGAAGGGTGGTATGTGGGTGGTGGAAAGGGCACTGGAGTGCTGGACCCAAGGCCCTTTGACTCCCCCACAAGTGGGTGCCTGACACTGGAGGACTGGAGTGGGCAGGTATGTGGTTAGAAAAATTCACCAGGTGATTCTAATAATGCTCCTCCTCCCAGAACCACTGGTCTAGATTCTGTGTCAAACCCACTTCCAATTTCTAGCTCTGACATTGTGCAATCCCAGAAACCTCTATCCTGTCGGGTCCAGGTCAAAACTAATAGAAGCAGCCTGGTGAACTAGAAGGGAGGTTTAAGTACCAAATCCTGCTCTCACGTCCTGGTCTCAGTTGTCCTCATGTAGACAATGGGGGTACATCAATGAAATAATGCCTGCAGAGCCTATAGCATGATGCCTGGCTCCCAGGAAACGTTCCACAAACGTTTTATTCTCATGTTCCCCTTCTACACAGAATAGTGTGCTCCAGCGGTAGCCTTGTAGTTATTGTTGTGACTAAAGCTGGGGTGGGGTGGACCACCCCACAACACTAGCAACAGAGACTCCCCACCCTCAGGAACCTTGCATGCAGCTTGGCCAAGAGTCCAGAGCTTCTGGATGTTTTTGTGACCTCTTCTTGGAACTTGAGGCTGGAGAATCAACAGGCCTTCAAAACAATGAATCCAGTGTTTTTGGAGAACCAACCTGTGGCATTCCTAAATGTCCCAGGCCCTGGAGCTCTGGGGCGGCAGTGCAAGGCAGGAGTAGCTCTGGCCTAGCCTCTGCTCACTAACTGGTGGACCTTGGGCAAGCTGCTTCCTGTCTCTGGGCCTCCCTTTCCTTCTCTCTCAAATGAAGGACCTCAGTGACATCTACAGCTCTATCCTCTTCACTTGCCATATCCAAGCTTAGCTTGCCACCATCTACTGAAACCAGTGACCGCCCCTTGGGTTTCCCACCTCAGTCAATGACATCACTGTTCACCCAGCATGGAAGCCCAAAACCTGGGTACCCCCTTGCTCCTCCTCCTTCCTCCCCCTGGCAGCCAGTCAGCTGGCTTCTACCTCCTCCAGGTCTGCACCCCCACTGCCCTTCCCCTGCCCAGGCCACCCAACAGACTGCAAAGCTTAACCACCAGGCTCCCTGCTCCAGTCTTGCCCCTCTGGTTTACCCTTCTGTTCTCCCAGAGGGTACTCTTCCGATCAGAAATCCCTCCTACCAACCCCACAATGGTGCTCAAGCACCCCGCGGTAAAGCCCCAAGGGCTCACCCTGGGCTTCGCCCTGGCTCTCCAGCCTCTAGACTTAGCTGATCCTTCCCACAATGTTTTTTACAAATCTCCATGGTAACCCTCGACCACACGCAATGGCTTCTTCAAGGTCCATATTCCACTCTGAGCTCTGTTAGAGCAAGATCGCGGGTGTCTCGTTCACCACCATCGTCCCAGCACCCCAATCTAGGAATGCAATCACATCACTGTCTTTTTGGTTGAAGAGACGGAAATCATTTCCCTTTCTGGTTCAAGAATGACCAGTGCAGCTGCGTGTCCTGCTCCTCTTGCATTTATTGGGAACGGCTTACTCAAATCCACAAAGTTGCTTACACTGGGGTGACATGTAGGACTCCTCTGGTCTAATCCTGGGATTATCAGGGAGGTGTGGGCTGGTGGGGGTGGGGGACAGGCAGAGAACAATGAGGGACACTGAAGCCAGTGGGAGGAAGGAGCAGGTGACAGCTAAAGATGCTTCCGTTTGGCAGGGAGCTGTGCTGGGGGTTCGGAGACTCTCTTTGCCCCTGGGGTGTGTCACACACACGTGGTGGGGACACTGAGGAGAGCCAAGTGGTTGCCATCAGGGTTTCTTTTCCTTTAGCTTTTCCTTCACTTTTTGGGGCTCAAACTGGATCAGTCGCAGAATCTCCTTATTGGCCAGGGTCCCCTCGACGAACTCTTCCTCTGTAAGTTTATCTGTGGATGGGAATAAATAGAGATAACGGCCAGTGCTGGCTGGTTC
>JAQZBX010113798.1:0-10073 GCA_029593785.1 Cabassous unicinctus
ATGGGGGATGGGGGACGGGGGATGGAATATGGAGGACGGGGGACAGGGCACAGAGGAGGATGGAGGATGCAGGGTGGAATATGGAGGATGGAGGATGGAGGACGCGCTTGCAGGTGGCAGGAGCGGAGATCCCAGGGGCTCCACAGAAGCCTGGGAGGGAGGAAGCCTCCCTGTCCACTGACGCGCCACTGGAGTCCCTAGTTCCTCTTCCTGCACCAACCCCCTCACCTAGGGCAGCAAATCTGGTTGTCTCTAAGGCAGCATTGTGCAAATTCATCTCGAAATTTTACTCTTTTATAAATAATAGTTGTTAAACAGAAAGGGGACTCCCGTTCAAATAAGTTATAAGAGTATGCTTACAGTATTCCCCCAGCAGGATATTCATTATGAAAATTAGCATATGAATGACTATGAGAAGGCTTGATATTTACATACCTGTCCACTCTGATACAGTATTCTGCAATTTTTTAATCTAGAGAATCTTGTTAATTTTTTTAAAATTTCCTCTTCCCCAGAACAGACTTTGGGAAATACTGTTCAAAGAATAAACAGGGGATAAAGACACCTTCCTTCCACTTCTGCGAGGCTCCTTGAACCGCTCGGGCCACCTGCCCCTTTGCAGGGTCCAGGTGGAGCTTTTCCACAGCTATTAACACCCTTGGCCGAAGCCCCAGCTGCTCAGGAGACCTGGGCAGGGGGCCTGGAGTACCTGTGCAGGGGAGAGGCCATCAGCCTGTTTTCCTAAGCACTGTTTAAGGATATTTCTTTTCACCCAAGTATTATTCTATACATGTTCTTTTATATGAAAAGATAAAAAGAGGGGGGAAGGATTGAAACACATTTCTATTAGTTTAATAGACCAGTATTTTGTTTTAAAAAAGTAGTGATGAGAGGAATGTGTGTAAATCTCCTTCTTCTCTTATCAAGTAGAAAAATGTATCTGCAGAAAAACAGTTCTGGGGCTACAGAGGAGAGTTAGGAGCCTGGACCTTTTTCTCTATAAAAAGGGCCTGCTTGAATCCAGTGAAGGGTCCAGCAATTTTAATGCTATAACCTGAAAACATACATCCTTCTAAGCAGAGATCATTCTATCACCTCAAACATTTTGAGTGATGGAGTCTATCCCATTTACATATTTTCAGAAGTATTTCTTATGTCTTCTTAGAGTGAGAATGAGATACTAGCAATTCCTTTCATTGTGTCAAACTGAATTTAAAAAAGAGGAGAATCATAGGATTGAAAGGCCTTGTAACCACAGTTATTATTTCATCCAAGTTACCTGGGAAACATAATGTCTTTACTCTTATAGGACAAGCAGTTTTACTCTCCAGTAACAGCATTTGAACTGTAAAATAAGGTTCAATATTAATTTACATTCATGAGCAAAGAAATGATACTTCTGATTTTTCATCATTGTCCACATCCTAAGCCTTAATTGTAATATCAGTATCAAAAGTGCCAGCACCCTCACGCTCTGACTTGAAACTGGAGTGGAACAACTGAGAAGCTGTAGGGTGAAAACATTTTAAATGATAGGGTAGCATGAAAGCCAAATAATTAAAATTTCTTAAGTAAAATGTCTATTATACCATTGTCCTACATATTTCAACTTGGAAAAAAATTAAATTAGCCATTTCCTATCAAATGAAAAAGTAGTTCTACCCATCTAAGTATTTTTCATGGGTCACTTTGGAGTTTATCCATTTGGCCTGAACTAGATGAAATTTCTGAGCATAACTAGTTATTTCCTGGTTATAATTTAATATCACTTATAAATAAAAACCCAAACATTTTCACAATTTTGTTCTAGGTCTTTTACTAATTTTTTAACCATTATCAAAAATGTAGTTAGCATTTAGTTGGCTAAGTCAAATAACATAGTTATTTAATTCAATAACAATTAATAAATGCCTAAAATGTACAGAATCTCCCTTGCTAGATTTAGTTTCTTTCAAGAAAAGGGGTGCCTTTGTGTTCCCATAATGTCTAAAACAATGCCTTGCACATAGTAGGCATTACTATGTAGGCATAAATCAGTGCTTTAGAATAAAAATAAGTGTTGATATATCTGATCTAATACATATAGAATTAAGTAAAGTGGGTGTGGGACGACAAGTCCTACAAATTGGCCCTACACAATCAGCCTGACAACCATATCTTCCTACCACTACACAACAAAACCATCCAAAAAAAACTGAAGGGCCAAAATCACCTATTAATTTTTCTTTGATCATAAGATAAATTCAAATAATAGGAAGACTAGTGAAGGTAATAACCTCCCGAGGCATCCAAGAACTGCAGGAAGAGGTGGCTTTATCTTGAATCTGCTCTTGTTACCCAAATGACTCCTCCCATCTGTGATTTAATGGCAACTTCAAGCCCCAGTCCATGTGGCCAAATTCCTTTACGGGTATTATGACAAGGTGATGGACATCTAGGTCCTAGAAGTCACCCGAATTAGGCGCTGTAGGAACTAAGTGATGCAGATGTTCTTAATTGAATTAGAAGTGCATTTCTAAATGTCCCATTCCTGAAAGCAGGATGACTCCAGTTTAATCATAGCAAACCTAGAATCTTACAATATTAAGTATGAAGGATTCGTATAGATGCCTAACCGGCTCCATTCAGAAAGGATTAAAGCATAGTCCCCCAAAGCGATGTGCCCTGCCCCAGGTCTCAGTTAATTCATGGCACAGCTAAGGAACCAGAGATCCATCCAACCCCTTTTCAGGCTCCGGGGTCTTTCCACCACATCACAAACCTTTCCTGCAAAGCTTCGTACTGCTGCACGTGAAGGAATGAGTCTAAGATCAAGAAGGAATGTAACTAATGCCATATACTAATTTAAACATCTATTTTCCCCATCAAACCACCTGTATGTTTTGTTGCTTTTTAATCAACAGAAAGCCACACACATCGCCCCCACTCAGATACTGCTGTTTGGGGCTTGTAGGCCTGGGCGGCTGGCTGCCTAGGCGTGAAGGCTACCCGGGTGGAAATAAGTTTTCTGTGAAGAGGGCCAACAGAGTTATCCCCCATCTCACGTCAAATTGAGGACCAGTGAGTGACTGACCAATCCCAGTCACATAATGTGCCCAAACACAAGGAAGAAGACCTCGTCCTCCAGGTGGAGGGGAAACACTTCAGGCGGGAATCCGGGGAACTGCATGACAGCACAGGCAAGCCCTTTTACTTTTACCTCTTGCTGTTTCACGGGGAACTACATTGTAGTGGAGAACAAGCTAGTTCTGTATGGATTTCAGTACAGATGTGTTACTGTTAAAAAACCAAAACAGGCTTTGTAAAATGAAAACTCCACAGAGCAAGCACAGACTTGGCTTTGGCTGACTTAGCCTCGTTCCATCTCCAGATGCAGCAAAAAGGTAAGAACTTTCTCCTGCCCCATGCACCCTCGTGTCCTGGCCCAAGAAGGGATGAAGGCAGGGCCCCACGGTGCAGGTTTAACCACTCTCCTTCCTTCAGACTACACAACAAATATGACCCGAGACCCACTTCAATTTCTCCCTTGTATATATCGTCTTTCATTTCTACTCCAAATGGAAGTACTTTCCCCGTCTCTAACCTCCTGTTAAGGAGATGTTTGATTCCCTCTTTTTTATTTAGCATACACTACCTGGTGATATTTATTGCGGCTTTATGACAATTCATGTCTTGCCTCTCCTTTGAGGCCGTCCCTGACCTCCCCAGCAACGGGCCTGGCTCGTTCCCTAAGAATCTCCCCTATAACTGGTACAAACCTCTAAGACACTTTTGTCCGTTTACATGTCAATCTCCCCCTCTGCCAATCCTGTGACGATAGAGACAACACCTTACCTTCCTGGGGGCTTTAAACACTGCAATACTTCCAGGCACATAATAAATATTTGTTTAATTAATTGATTAATGCCCTAAATTCCTGCATCAGGAGTCCCCTGTAATCATAGGTTACCTGTTGCTCTGTTTCTTTGTGACTATTGTCCTAACTGTAACTATCCCCCTTCCTATCTATTATCTTGCAGCAACTACAGACAGGGAGGACAGGTAAGTCTCAGTTCATTTTATTGACACTTGGGTGTCGATATTGTTGGGAGTTCGATGAATTTGGGGATGCCAGTGGAGCGGTAATACTAAGATAATACGGAATGGAATACGGAGCAGTCACTCCAATAACCTAGGAGGGGAGAATGGGGAGTTTACATTCTCTCTTCTCCAACAACAAAAATAAAGCTTATACCCCTGGGCCCAGGGGTAAACACAGCTGGTCACGTATTCAGAACAAAATGGTACCACAATGATTCTTCAGCCATCTTGGTTAATGGTACATTCCAGTAGCCCAATGGTCAGGCATTTGAAGAGTAAGTAGGAGATGTAAAGCATCCTTAATTTTTACTGAGGACACTGGCTCATTCAAGAGGGATTTGTTGGAGAATCAATTCCCCAAACAGCTTGTTTTGTTTTGTTTTGCTTCCTTTATATGTAGGCAGATTGTCTTAAGCTGCCAAAGTAGGAAATAAATGGCATTAAAAATGTGTTCCTGTGAAGAAGCAAATTATCTCTTTTATCCTAATATTCATCAGAGATTTCCTGAAATTTTGAGAACACAAAACCACCAGTGACTTTCTTGTTATTCTTTCCCTGGACTGCATCTAATTTCAGGTTATTTCTTGCTGCACTTTCAAGTTGCTAATGTCTGTGGCAGTATGCAATAGCACGCCAGCTTTAATTCAGGTGAGGCTAAAATTAGAGGTAAACTTGCTGGTTAAGTGGTCTGGTCTTACATATCACACCGCAGCTCGGAGTAGACACTTAGGGCTAAATTTTTAAAAGGCTCTCCAAATTTGCATTCACAAAACCCTCATTGGCATGCATGAGCAGCTGCCTGGTTCCCAACCCCGCCCTGCCGCAAGCTGGGGACTTCCTTATCAAAGCCTAGACAAACCCTGGGCTAAGACTATAACTGCAAATTGATAAAGCACTGAAACATTGACTACAAAACTGCAGCCAGCAGGCCCCTATCCATTGTGCTCCCAGGAGCTAATCTATGTTGACCATCAGCAGGGACTCAATACCATTTGAGCTTTTCTGTAATGTCCGCCTTTCTTCTAAGTCAGGGTTGGTATGTGCATGCTCTCAGAATCCAGTCAAGATACCTTATCATAGCAGAAGCATCGCCTCTGATACAGAGCCCAGCAGCCAGAGAAGTCACATACATCTACAGCTCTACAGGCTGATAGGGAAAACCAACTGATGTAACAAAGCAGACAGATATAAGTCTTTCCTCTATTCCCTCACTCCTCACGTGAAGATCCAGTTCTGGCAATGGACATAGATACAAATACATAAATAAATAGTACTAATATAGTGACAGTGAAGTAGATGTACATCTAGGGGTAGATATAACTACAGCTCCACACCATTAGGGACACGAGTAGTTTAAGTGTTCAGTTGGTAAAAGTTTCTCTCTCTGTTTAGCCCGCTTGGAAGAGGTATTCCTTTGGGGGACTGTTTAATAAGTCAAAGACATAACAGAAACAGTGTTGACCACATTAACACAAGCTCCCTTCTCCTGTTTATAACTTGGTCATAAACCTTCATAACTGCTCAGTAAGAAAGCCGTTTGGATGGTAATAGTCCTCGGAGGGGGTGTTGTTTGCAGATGAGTGAAGCCAGGCTCCGTGTCCCTCCACCAAAGGGCTTTAACACTGCTACTCTCTGTGAAACCAAAACTCCCTTAAAAATTATTACCACACCAGGACCACTGCATAGACAAGAACATAGAAGAAAGAACTTTCTCTGTAGACTTAACTGACATAACGCGGATTTACTAGCACTTACCTTGATTCCAAAATGCACCCCATTGCAAGGCGCACTTACATTCAAATGAGCTCTTGGAAATTTCAGCAAAAATATAGACAGAGCAGATATGGCACATTGAACTATTGTTAAATTACGCTCACAAATACATGGATATCCATAATACTATTCTTTTTACTTTCCCATATGTTGGAAATTTACCTCATAAAAATGTAAAACAAATGAATCTAAACTAACAACTAAGTTGCTTTAGAGAGGTGAGAATATTTTGGTGATTTAAAAATACTGGATAAAGTATATACATAAATGTGCTTGAAGGCCTAGTATTAGGGACTTGGTCTGCAAAATAATTCTTTTAGGATCTGAATCCCAGCTTTATTTGCTAGTTGACTGACCTTGTGAAAGTGACTAAACAGCTGTGTTCACCAGTAAATTAGGAGGAAAATAATACTTCCCTCAAATGTTGTAAGCCTCTAATGAAGTAATATATTATGAAAACTATAAATTGTGATACAAATATTACTTATCCTCATGAGTCTAATTCTAAATTAAATCTTACCTTATAGTTGACTTTCTAATAGCAATGACTATGTTCCTCCTTCACTTGGAAGTAGGGATGTACCCCAGAAGTCAAGATTCCAAATATGTTTCTTATTTTTCTGTCATCTGACAAGGAGAAAGGAATAATATCTTACTTACAATATAAATTACCATATGTATGCACACATATCTTATAGAGTAATTTATGGTTGTTGAAGAAAGTTCTTGCAGTATAAATTTTAATTTCTCTGCAATTCACCTCATATCCCTCCTGAATACACATAAGATCAGAGATCAGCATTATCAAATCAAAAGTGATAGTTGTTTCTGAGGGCTTACTGGGGCATCTGGCAAGAGCGGATGCTAGAGTCCAATTATGAAACCCTATACTTTGCAGGTTTTGAGGACACCAGGCAGATGTTCAACTTCTAAAAGTTCCAAATTCCCTCGCCAATCCATGCTTTAGTTATTTGAACCACATGCCCTTTTGTTACATCACCACAGAGATGAATATTTTATATAATAGATCATGCAGCAACTGACAATACAAAGGACCAAGTTTATCAGAAATTTTTCTCCTAGACAGATGTACAGGAGTCCATAAGTGTTATTTCCATTATTTAAAAAAATAAGTAAATTACCACATCATAGTCAACTAAAGTACATTAGAATGGAAAATTAAATATTTAAATTTCAATGAATGGCCATGGACAATTAGGATCTTAGAATTCTTACATTTAAGCTGTGACCTTGGCGTGGAAAGTTCAGAAAACATGACAGCAACAGATATTCATGGGCATTAAACTTTGCACTTGACCAAAGCTTCAGGTCCTCTTATTCTTCTGTTTAAAGATC
This sequence comes from Cabassous unicinctus, assembly GCA_029593785.1. Lineage (NCBI taxonomy): Eukaryota > Metazoa > Chordata > Mammalia > Cingulata > Chlamyphoridae > Cabassous > Cabassous unicinctus. The sequence continues at coordinate 7,210 of JAQZBX010113798.1, forward strand.
TTAAGCTACTCAAAACATCCATCTCCCAATTCCCAGGGAGTCAAACAAAGCCCATTAAAGAGATCCCTCGGTTAAGGTAGGCCCCACTAGCACTCACCTCCATCAGGCTAGAGCGTTCACAGCAAGCCTTGAGGATCCAAGATAGGTATTGGTTGGGAGGCAAGTGTGGCCAAAGCCATGTGCATATCCATTCCAAGTCTCCCATATTACCAGCAAGGCATGGAGATGATCTGGAAAAGTTTCTATTTCCTACTCCTCCCACCCAGTCCCTCTCTCTGGGGCTGCAGGTATTAGACACAGTCTCATGCATGCCCTGGTGATGTAGCACATTGTCTGTTATCTCAGGGACTGTGCCATGACTAATTTTCTCCTAGAGATTTGGCACCATGCAGGGCAGGGGAAGTCTCATATCAGGATGCAGGACACTCACCTGTGATCCAGGAGCCAGACAGAGAATGCCATTGAGCTTCAAAGAGTAGCATGAAATGGAAATACAGCACTCAGTTGGCAGGCAGTAGCCCAGCAAACTGGAGCAGTCCTGGCAGACTCCTTGAGACAAAAGGCAATGGGCTCCATCTCAGGAGAGACCAGTGATGACCCAAGGAGCAGAGACAGGCTGCAAATGACATACCCCCTTCTTGTTGCCATGGAAGTCCCCACTTCACAACATATGCCATCGTGGGGAAGAAGATGGGAGGACATTTGAGAGAGGAAGCTGCCCCTACTGAGATTTAAACTCTGAACTGACCGAGCAGGCAGAGTTCAGTGTTAGAGCAGACTGGAGCTACCTTTCTGTACATTTCAGTCTTGACTATAAATTTCAGTCCCACTACAGACCATTTAGAACATACCACCAATACCCTGCTTCAGATTTCTCAGCTCCTCAAGACCGAGAACTCAAAATTGCTTATAAAGAGCTGAGTCCTTTCACCTTTTCTTCAGTGTGATTTTCCCAGGGCAAGATCTCCCCTCCACCCAGCTTGCCTAGCTTTGGGGCTATGTACAAGTGTCAGTGCCTGCCATTTTAAGGGGTCTTGGCACAGCAGGCTCATGGATGTGGCAGCTGGAAGCAGGTGTGAGATGGGAACAGGGTCAGCCAGCTTCTGAGACAAACCATGGTTTTCACAGTGAGGGATTTAAAGGCAAATGTACATCATCACTTCCAGACTAGAACAAAACCTGGAAACCCTTTTTGACCCTAGCACTCAGGAGAAGAGTGTCAAAGATAATCACAAACATAAACACCATAAAAGAATGTTACCCTCTGCTCACATAATTGGGGGTCTGTTGGGGGAGGGGAGAGTTTGACTAGAAAGGAATATTGTAGATTCCATTATACATAGAAACCAAGAAGGTGGTGGCATCAAAGACAAAGCCAACCTAAGCAATTGACCTGGATTTGGGGAAAAGGTAGGCAGGACATCCTTTTAAGCAGCTCAAAATTGTTAGACCTTTTGTTTTTCTTTGTTGGCCTGATAACATTTCAGATCATTGACCTCAAAGATTAGGCTTTGGGTTTCCATGTGTGACAACACATCTTCCAAGATCTTTCCTTAAGTATTTGTGAGAGAGAGAGAGAGAGAGGGAGGGAGAGGGGTCAGCTTGTGTGTGTGATTTGAACAGTGGATATGATACCCTCGATATTCCCAGTGGTTAAAAGATGTTTTTAAAAAACACCACTAATCCTAGAATATTCCTTACAAAGCGCCAAGAACAGGTTACTAGAATTAGAGTGTGATTATAACAAACAGAATCAGACACTGTGCTAAACATATAAACAGAAAAAAATAAGATTATGTAACATCTGGTGTTGACCACCTACTTGCAAACTGACTTTTAGAAAAAATGATGTTGAGGACATTTTTCTAAATGTAATTCCTGTTTACAGAATAAGTTATCATGGCATCTCAGCAAATTCACCAAGCCATCTCATCTGTTCTTATAATTCAACCGGGAAACCTGACTCTACCTAATGCAACTGCAGCCTTGTTTGGTTTGGGGTGAAAGCCCTAGACTCTGGCTCTCACTGCGACTTGTGGTCCATCGACTGACGGGGTTCTAATTTCTTCTGTTCCCGACTTCCTGCCTCTCACTCAAACCCTGAAGCTAAATGCTGAAATCCTCCTGAGGACGTCCCTCTTCAGGCGTGATTTGCACTACACTCTACTCACACCCGTTTATGGCCACTCTGAGTGAACAGCCCGGTTTAGACCAGCCTCCACTACTTAGTAAGAAGGTCTGATCCCTGTCAAAATAGAGTGTGACACAAGATTTCTACCAATATCAACTGCTAAACTAGATTTTCAGTTCATCTCTGAGATGAACAAATGCTTTAGAGTCTAGTCTTCCAAGTTAAGATCCTTCAGCAATATCTCTACAATCAATAGGTTTGAATCGTATAATAACTCCCAACACGGTTGGCAAGTCTTATTCATTCATTAACTCATTCATTTATGCTTTACTTAAAAGAAACCAAAATACAAAAAAAAAAAAACAAAAAAACAAGAAACAATTACAATAAGCATCTCTTATAAGTAAAGAAGAGTGATAGACCCCAGGGATGGGAGCATAACTCAGAAGCAAAGTTGACATTTGTCTATCTAGTGGGATTTAGAAGCATCGCCTGCCCCACATATGTCTTTTTTAAAAATATATACTTTCTAATTTTTTAAAAGACACTTAAATTACATAAATGTTACATAAAAAATATGGGGGATTCCCATATGCCCCGCTCCCTCCCCCTCCCACACTTTCCCACATTAACAACATCCTTCATCAGTGTGGTACATCTGTTACAATTGACGAACACATTTTGGAGCCTTGCCACTACGTGTGGATTATAGTTTACACTGTAATTTACACTC
>JAQZBX010113799.1:0-10072 GCA_029593785.1 Cabassous unicinctus
GGGATTGAACCTGGGACCTCTTATGTGGAAAGCTGGCCCTCAACCACTGAACCCCATTAGCAACCCACTTTTGTGACTTTTGATTCTTTTCATAAGGCCTCCAGTCATGGGGACCAAGGCCTACGCTGCTTCAATTGGCCACACCGTAACTAAAAATAATGTCTTCCAAAGGTCATATTTACAATGGGTTCACTCCCACAGGGATGCAAATTAAAATTAAGACCATGTGTTTTTTGGAATACAGAATTCAACCTACCACAGCTACCACCACCACCTTACATTACTAAAACTTTTTTATCACCCAAAACAAAAACTCCATACCCATGAAGAAATAATCCCCATTCTCCTTCCTCCTCGCCCCTGGTAACCTCTAATCTAGTTTCTGTCTGTGAATTTGCCTTTTCTAGATAATTCATATAAGTGGACTCATACAAGATTTGTCCTTTTGTCTCTGGCTTATTTCACTCAATATGTTGTCTTCAAGATTCATCCATGTTGTAGCAGGTATCAGAACTCTGCTCCTTTAATGACTGACTAGTATTCCAACATATGGATAGACCACATTTGATTTATCCATTCATCCATTGATGGACACTTGGGTTCTTTCCAACTTTTGGCTATTGTGAATAATGCTATGAACATTGACGTACAAGTATCTGTTCGAGTCCCCGCTTTCAGTTCTTTTGGGTATATACCTAGGAGTGGAATTGCTGGGTCATACTGTAATTCTATGTTTCATTTTTAAAGAACTGCCAAACCATTTTTCACAGGACCTGCACCATTTTACATTCCCTCCAGCAATGCTCTGAGGTTCCAATTTCTCCACATCAAGAGAAATAATTTGATGATAGTGTGGCCTCCTGGATCCAATGAGGCCTGAAGCCACAGCCAATCCTGGACTGTTGGTTTTGCAAGCCAGTCATTCCCCTTAGGGTGTAAACCAGTTTTCAGTGGGGTTTCTGCTCCTAGCAACTGCAGGAATCCTCACTGATTTAGACTGGGTGTGAGAAAGATACTTAAAACTTCTAACCCAAGGTGGCTTGAGCTGGAGCCACTTCCACAGTAATTAATGGGAGCATTAATCACGGCCTGCTTCCTCTATTGATATTTTAAGTGCAGATTTCCATTTGGTTTTAAGCTACAAGCAGGCACTTTCCTCTCTGGCCCAAAGCCGTCCCAGAACACAGGTCTTTTGGGCTCTTGTTATGTTCCTCCTGCATTCTCTATAGCTCCGGACCCTGTAATTTGTTTTGTAGTTTGTTTGAATTCTATCAGCCAGTTGCTGAAGCCATGTTTCTTTACAAAGCTCACTTTTTGATGAGTTGAGCTTTATGACATCACCCAGGGCAGTCTCTCCAGTGGCAGTATGGCTACGCCAACCTAAAATATCATTGATCACAATTCTTACAATAGACTACTTCCTAGGTGCTGGGCCTTATGCTAAATGCTTTTTGTATTTATTGCATTTGATTCTCACAACACAATGGTATTTGCATCCCATTCTCACAATGGTATTTGCATCCCATTTCCGGATGGGGAAACTAAGACTCAGAGAGGTTAAGCAATTTGCCTGAGGTCACACAGCTAACAAGTGGTGGGAAAAAAAGAAATTCAGCTCTGATACCAAAGCTCATAATCTTGACCAGAATGGCATCTCATGGCAAGAAGGCCACCATAGGCCCACACCCCACCCATGGGAGACATTGCTAAACGACCAAGGCATTCTGAGTCTGGTGTACCCTCAGACTCCTCCACACACAACCCCCCAGCCCCTAAGGCTGATCCAGAGGGTGCATGGCATGCCAGCCCAGGCACTTCTCTCTGCTCCATTTTTACATGGAGCATCAGGCAAGGTCTTGGGGCTGAGCCTCCTTTCCATGGAGCTGCGCCCAAATTCCCTGCCTCCTCTCTGCCTGATGCCGTGGGTCCTCCTCGCCCCAGACAGCAGAGACGACAGCCCCGGCCTCAGCACGGGGTGGGGGGTGGGGGTTTGCCTATCTGAAAACATTTTAACCTCTTGGACTTCCAGGAACCTCACCTTTTTTGGAAAAAATAAATAAATAAATTTTTTTTTTAGGGACCGCATCTCAAACCTCCACTCTGCCCCTCTCAGACCATGCACTGATGTACAAGTGAAGCTGATGCTGTCAGAGACCACCCCCATCCCTTGGGCCTTAAGGTCTGCATCTTCCTGCCCGAGGCAGACTGGAAATGGCAAGACACTGCAGCATGCTTCCCCTCCCCCAGCCCTCAGCAATGCCTCTGAGGGGCATGACACCCCAGCTCCCAGGTGGATCCTTCTGAGAAGTGGGTCTTGTGCTGGGTCCCAGGGTTTCCCCATGGGATTAAGCTCCAGTTGCCCAGTGTGGAGCTGGCTTGCCTTCCCTGCATCATCTTTCTACTAATGCTTCCTTCACTGCCCAAATAATCAACATTTGAATGCCTGTCTCAGGATCTGCTTCTGGGAGAACCCAAACTAAGAAAACACATAGTCCTCACTCAATAAATACTTGTGGAAGGCAGGGATAGTGATTTCAGAGAAGCGGTACAGTCTAACACTCCAGAATCTTGCTTAAAACACTGCCGTGGGGCAGCAAGAAGGACTATGTTTAGAAGAGGAGCAATATTTCTTTTGTGATTTCCCAGAACTTCCCAGGGATGAAGGTCTGGAACCTACTTATTTTGAAGACCGCATAAGGACAGGGAATGTATTTAACTGAAAACAAAAACAAAAACAGGCTCCAGGATATTTGAGGCAGTTTCTTTGGGCCTACAGAAGCATGTACTGTGTGAGGAATTTTACCCATGAAATTGGTTAATAAAACCAATTTACATAATCTAAAATTTATATAATCAACACACTTTATCTTCTTTGCGGGGGGGGGCAAATTATAGACATTTAACTGTGATGAGAAATTTAAAAGGAAAGGGAGAAAAAGGAAATTCTAAAAAGAAACTGGTTCATGAAATTGCTTATGTCTTCAGAACTGTGCTTCCCAGCAATAAAGGGCATCTTGGTGGAGAAAGAGGTTGATCCATTAACATACCAAATGTCTGCTTCCCTCAGATCAAGGTCTGGTTTCCTTTTATTATTATTATATTTAACACAAACTTGTGGTCAGGATAAATTACACGCTTGTCAGCGTCGAGGGCGGTTTTTCACTCGGGCAGAGTAGGAGCTAAATCAGAGTGCAGGATCTCTGGGGTGAGATTTCCGTCCAAGTAGTGATTGGGGTGGTCGGCTTTCAAGGCAGGCTGCCTGTCGCTGGGGCTGCAGGCTCTGTCGGAGAGGTAGGGCAAGGGCTCAGGGCTCTCCTCGGCACAGGAATCAGAGTGGAAGGCCTTCAGGGCCAAAATCCGGTACCGCTTCCTCCGGTTCAGTTTATAGATGCGAATCCTTTCTTGTTCTGCCTCAGGGTCGGCAAGAATTCCATCCCAACGCAGACTTTCGTTGATCTGGCTCGAAAGTTTCTCTTCTATTTCGGCACAATGGGTGAGGCTCGCGGTGGAGGAGTAGGAAGGGATGTGCTTGCTGTCTGTTTTGTCTTGTCTGTGCTCCTGCTTCAGGCCCTGATCTTTGCTGGGGCTTAAGATGTCATGAAGAGATGAAGAAAGCGGCTGAGTCTTCAGGCTTCGACTCTGATGTTTATCTGCTGAGCAGAGGACAGCATTAGAGGCGATGCCCGCCCACCAGCCTCAGACACCTGCCAGCCTGGGCTTTGGGTCAAGTCATTTGGGGGAGGGGGACCATTTCTTGAGCACCGTTAGAAGCCAGGCCTTCTAGATAAAGGCTACCAGCCCCATTTTCCAGGTGAAGATACTGAGGCTCTGTAGCAGTTTTGTATTATTTATGAATTTCAAAAATAGATATTGGATTATGTTTGTAAACCGATCTGTTCCTCTGGGTGTATTAGATTGTATTAACTTCAGAGGTTTCACTTTTACTTGATTAAATTATGATTAGGGCTTTGATTGGGCCACGTCAGTAGGACGTGAAAACTACACGGCAGAGGAGTTAGAGTTTTAATGCTGGAGCCCTAGGAAGTAAAAACACAGAGAAGGAGATATATGAGGAAAGAGAGAAGTCTCCACTAGACAGGGCAGAGACCTCAGGAAGAGAGATGAGCTGTTCTCCTGATAGTTTACAGCTGACCTTGTGGAGAGAGCAGAGCAGCTGAGCCTGGAGAGAAACGAGCCTGGGAGAGAGACAGGACTTATCCCAAACTACAGCAGATATTGGAAGAAGCTGGGACCAAGGAGCCAAAGAGGAATAGGAAGCAGAACCCTTGCAGGTGTCATCAGCCATCTTGCTCCAACACGTGGCAACAGTCTTTGGTAAGGGAAGTAACTTACGCTCTATGGCCTGGTAACTGTAAGCTTCTACCCCAAATAACTACCCCAAATAAATACCCTTTATAAAACTCAACAGATTTCTGGTATTTTACATCAGCACCCCTTTGGCTGACTAATACAGGCTCCAAGAGTTTTGGTAACTTGCCCATGTCACATAGCGAAGGGTAGAGAAAAGGCTGGAACACAGACTGGCTTCCACAGCCCTGCTCTTCCTGCTATGTCATGCTGCCCCCTACTTGACCTTCAGATGCTCACCAAGGTACTTTCCATTTCTAGAAGTCTATGACTCTACCCACTAGTCTAGACACTTTATGAGGGAAGAACTGGAGAACAACAGAAAACTGTCCTAGATTTGACTGAGGAAAGCAATATTATGCCAACCCAGGAAATGCATCTGTTGTGTGGCTTGTGCTGATTTATTTTTACATTAATAGTATTTCAGAATTCTCTAATGCATATAACATACTAATTTGGTTCTTTCATCAGCTCATCCTACTATTTTCTGGAAAAGAGAAATATCTGCCCACCCCCACCACACCCACAGAAAAAAGAATAAAGTAAAAGAAAAATGCCTTTCTTGAAGTTTCTCTACCTTCCTACTCCCCTGCTGACAGTACGAGGTACATGCCACTGCAATATCTAGATTCAAAAGCTAAGCTAAAAATACATTTCCTGATTTGGTTTTGCTGATACATGCACATAGGGTGCTTCTGACCTAACCTCCAGAATTGCTTTTTTGCCTTTTTATTATGATTCCATCTGAAGATGTAATTATAATCACCTCATTGCTCCCTTCCCCAGACTACAAGGTTGACATGGGGGAGGCTGCTGTTCCTTCGGCCTCCATCTTTCCAGTGGTGCCAGCTCTGCGCACCAAGGGCCAGGGCACAGAAACCTGAGCCCCAGACTAGCCACGCTGGACCTCAGGGTTGCTGGGCCAGGGTCAATGAAAGCCACCTCCCTGGCAGCCAAAGCACTGAGGTGGACCACACAGGCGACAGTGGGGAATCTCAGCACTCACGGGCAAGTGCCCTGGATTCTATGTCATTGTTGTACTCTCTTTCCACAAAGTGGGTGCTCAGTGCCTTTGTCGAGGTAGCTGGGGGCTCTACGAGAGGGAGCTCTGTGGTTTTGTGGCAGGGTTGGTGTATGTCTATATGTTAAGGAGGTGTCCATAAGAGAGGCTGAAGTGTGTACCAGCATATGTGTGATTGTGTGTGTACAAGAACTGTTTGGGAGTGAGTCTGTGCAAGTGCATGTGTGGATGTGTGCAGACTGTGTCTGTGCTTTATCGTTTTTTGGCGGTGTTCTACTGCTATGAGGGAGTGTTGTTGAGGATGTCTGGGAATATAAGAGCATGTGGCAGTGACTGGTGGAATGGGTGTTTGGGAGGGTGGAGGCTGCCTGCCCCTTGGCGAATGTGTATCGGGAGGAGTGCCTGTGCAGGGAGGGTGCTTTACCTGCATTTACGTGGATGTCTCCATAGCATCTAGAGGCAGCCACCTATGACGTATGAAGGTGTGAGTGTCTCCTGGTGGAGAGCAGGCGACTGTGATTCTGTATGTTCATGAATGAGTGTCTGTAATGTGGTAGATTAGTGTCTTTGGGTTTGGAGAACGTAGGGCTTAAGATTTCCATAAGGAAGGTGTGGATGTCAGGGAGTCTGGGGTGAGGGATTAGGGAGTTGAGAGGGTGTCTGTGTAAAGCTAAGGGTCGCTATGTAGGCCTGGGAGTCCCTGTGGGAATGGAGGGTATGTGGGGTTCTCTCTGCAGGTTGAGGGTCCCTCTGAGTACTGAGAATTCTCAGGGCAGGATTTGGGGTCTCTGTGGATATCAACAAGACTTGTGAGAACAGGTGGGCTTCTGAGGCGGAAAGCGGTATATTAAAGGATTTGGTAGTCCCTGCGCAGGGTTTGGAGACAGCAAAGTTGATGGAATCTCTGTAGCGCTTAAGGGGTCTCTGAGCTGGTTGCGGGAGAGTCTCTCTGGACATGGCTGGTCTTACTGGGGCATCTCCATGCTGAGATTAAGTGAAATGTGTGGGGAGCTGGAGGGCCGCTGTTTGCGAGGGGCGAGTTTCTGTTTCGGGTCTGAGGTGATCTCTAGGTAAATGGGGTCTCTGTGAGGGTGGGCGTCTCTGTGGGACTCGGACAAGAATCTCAAACATGGCAGCTGAAGCTGCCGCGTTGCTGCCCCTCTTACCGTCCCCCTTGCCCGACCCCTTGGTCTTTTTCTTCTTCTTTTTCTTCTTCACCTTCCGCTTGGCCAGCTCTGAGGTGCCGCCCGCGATGGGGGGCAGCCTGGACCCCTGCGAGTCCGCAGCGCCACCCTCCCGCTCCTCTTCCTCGTCGTCGTCGTCCTCGCCCTCCGGGCCATACCCCGACGCCCCCGCCCCACCGCGGCCGTCCATCCGCCTGCGGGGCCCTGACCTGCGCCTAGAGCAGCCCAAGAGCTGCTGCTGCCGCCCAGCCGGCGGCTCCCGGCGCGGACTGCTAGGTCAAGGCCACGCGTCTCCGTGGCAACCACCCTGTAATGCGCACGCGCCGTTCGGGAGTTGCCGTCCGGGGACGTAGGTGTGCGCGTGCGCCCTTCAGCCCGAGCGTTTCTGTAACAGCGGTGGGAAAGGCAATTGGGGGTAGAGATTCTAAATCCTTGGGCTGACACACCTCTCGTCCACTCCTATGCCTTTTAAAATGCGATGTATTCTCGCCTAAGTTTTTAGACCCCAAGGGGCGTGTCACTGGCTTCTCAAGGTCAACATGTCCAAAACAAACTTACTTCTCCATCCTGCCCCATCTCAATGAGCAACACAGCTGGGCACGCCTTACACCTGGTGTCTTCCTTACCCCCGCCCCCCAGCCCGCTCAGCCCCCCACTCCTCATCACCCCTCTTGCGCCCTCACCTAGTCTAGGCTTGACCACAATAGCCTTTCACTTGGGCTCCACGGCCCCTTCCTAATGGTCTCTCTGCTTCCAACCTCTCCCCACAAATTCTTTATCCACACTGCTGCTAGAGTGAATTTTTTTCTTTCCTTTTTTTCCCCCCCAATTTTTATTTTGAAATACTTTCCAGCATACAGGACAGTAACAAAAAATACATAAACCCCAATCACAGAAATCTAACATACCTCTACCCTGCTGCCCAGATATCCACGTCCACCAATTTTAACATTTTGCCACATTTGCCATATCATTCTATCATCGACTTATCTATCAATCCGTTTTCTGAACACCTGAGTGTGTTTTTTACAGCTTGCATCTTGAATCCTCAATACTGTCATGTACATTTCCTAAGAATAAGGATATTCACTTATGTATCCACATTAAGTGCAGAGTCATCAAGTTCAAGAAATTTAATATTGATAAAAATCTTACAGTGGCTATTCCAATTTTTTCTTATGTCCCAGTAATGTCCCTTTGGGCCTTTTCTCCTCCCTTGCTAGATTCCATCCAGGTTCATGTATCGCATTTAATTGTCATTGTTGCTTTAGTTTCAAGCTCTTTTTTCTTTTTCTTAATAGTGGGAACATACATACAACAGAAACTTTCCCATCTCATCCAATTCCAGGAATAATCCAATGGATTCATCACAGTCACAATTCCAATGTAACATCCTAAATCCATAACAATCTCACATGCTTTGATACCAACTTAACTTCAGTTAGCATACACAAACTATGTTCCTATACTCCTCTGTACCCCACCTTTTGTTCTTGTCACAAAATAACTGTTTATGCATTATGAGTCCAAAGCCACTTATTTCTCATTACAGTTTATGCATTTGCCTTTTAGATCCTGAAGGAAGTAAAACATGGAGTTACAAACCAAAAATACAATAGTACCAGCATTACGCTCACTGGAGATCTTTGTTTCTTTATGCAGTTTTAATCTATTGTCTATTATCCTTTACTTTCAAATTACAGAACTCTCTTGAGCATTCCTTGTAGGGCTGGTCTAGTGATGACAAATTTCCTCAGCTTTTGTTTATTTGGGAATGTTTTAACCACTTGCTTGTTTTTAAAGACAATTTTGCCACATATAGAATTCTTGGTTGACAATTTTTTGCTTTCAGCACTTTAACTGTCATCCCACTGTTTTCCTGCCTCCATGTTTCCAATGAGAAATTGGCATTTAATCTTGTATGTGACACATTGCTTTTCTCTTGAGCTTCAGAATTCTCTCTTTATTTTTGGCATTCAACAATTTGGTTATAATATGCTGTGGTGTGGGTCTATTTGTTTTTTTTTCCTGTTTGGAGTTTATTAAGTATTTTGGATATGTATTCATGTCTTTCATTAAATTTGGAATTCCAGGAATAATCCAATGGGATTCATCACATTCACAATTCCAATGTAACATCCTAAATCTATTACAATCTCACATGCTTTGATACCAACTTAACTTCAATAATTTCATTATTTCCTTGGCTATTCCCTCTGCCCCTTTCTCTATGTCTTCTTCTTCTGGGATTCCCACAATGCATATGTTGGTATGCTTGATGGTGTCCCACAGTTTCCTCTGTTCACTTTTCTTCAATCTTTCTTCTCCTCAGAATGAATCATTTCAACTGCCTTATATTCACGTTCAATGATTCTTTCTTCTGCCAGCTCCAATTAATCTGCTGTTGAACCCCTTTAAGACATTTTAAATTTCTGTCACTGTGGTTTTCAGCTCTGTTTGGTTCCTTTTCATAATTTCCATCTTTCTATTGATATTCTCTTTGCATTTATCTATTGTTTTCCCGATTTCCTCTAGTTCTTTGCCTGTATTTTCCTTTAGCTCTTTGAGCATATTTAGGCCTGTGGCAGTTTGATATTATTTAAGAATTCCAAAAAGAGATATTGATTATGTTAGTAAACTGGTCTGTTCCTCTGGGCTTGGTACCCTTTGACTGATTTAAATTCAAAAGCTTTATGTTTACTTGATTACATCAAGATTAGGGCTTTGATTTGACCACGTCATTAGGGCATGCAGGGTTGAGTCCCTACCCCCTTGGTGAGCTATATAAACAGACGCTCAGTCAAAAACACAGAAGTAGATATGCAGAAAAGATACACAGAGGAGGCTGCAGCCTAGGGAAGAGAGATGAGCCTGATAGTTTACAGCTGACCTTGTGAAGAGAACAGAGCAGCTCACCACGTAAAGAAATGAGCCCTGGGAAGAGAGACAAGCCCTATGCCAGCCTACAGCTGAGATTGGAAGAAGCTGGACCCAGGAAGCCTTAAGAGGGAAGAGGAAGGCTGAACCTTCGCAGACATCACCTGCCATCTTGCTTCAAAAAGTGGCAACAGAGTTTGGTAAGGAACTAAGCTTGAGTTGTACTCTTTAGTCAGTAGCAATGTCCTCCTCTCTTTTCTGATTTTATTTATTTCTATGTTCTCTTTTTTTCTTTGTTGGTCTAGCTAAGGGCTTGTTGATTTTGTTGATCTTTTCAAGGAACCAACTTTTGGTTTTGTTAATTCTCTATTGTTTTTTTTTGTTCTCAATTTCATTTATTTCAGTCCTAATCTTTGTGTTTTTCTTTCCTTCTGCTTACTTTGGGATTAGTTTGCTGTTCTTTTTCTAGTTCCTGCAGGTGTTCAGTTAGGTCTTTGATTTTAGCTCTTTCTTCTTTTTTAATGTAAGCATTGAGGGCTATAAATTTCCCTCTCAGCAATGCCTTTACTGCGTCCCATAGGTTTTGATATGTTGTGTCCTCATTGTCCTCATCTTCATTCGT
>JAQZBX010113800.1:0-10087 GCA_029593785.1 Cabassous unicinctus
ACTCTGGCAATTTAAACAAGCGAGGATCACGGAACAGTGAAATCAGCTCCCAAGAGCCAGGGCTGAGCGTTTGTGACACGCTGTGATTGGTTGGCTGTGTCTGTGAAGTCAGAGGGACACACAGATGGAAGGAAAGAAAAATGGGGGTGAGGGGGAAGGGCTAGAAAAGTAGCAGGAGAAGTGGGGGCGGCAGCAGGAAGGCAACCCAGAGGGAAAGGCTGAGAGAGGCGGCCGTGCACCTCAGTGCCGAGGCTGGGAAGGAAGCCTCAGGGCCCAGAGCAGCCAGTGCGGAGAAGCTGCTGGTGTGGGGGGAGAAGCCCCTCACCTGGGGTGGTGCTGCCCCAGCAAGCTGCTGAGAATGTCAGCCATGCCTGGAGGGTGGGCCAGGGGCCCAGAATGTCCCCTTGATCCAGAAGCTCTCACCGTCACCACCACCATCACCAGCTCTTTACAGTTTGCAAAGTGATGTCATAAAGAGCACGAGGGCGTTTGTGGTGAGCGGGGTGCGGTTTGACGCCATTTCTGAGAAATCCATTTTCATTTCTGCTCTGAACACTCTTTCCCCTCTCCTGTGGCCCCAGCATTGGGAGCAGACGAGGTGGGTGGCCTCAGGCTCAAGTGCCCAGAGGAACCCTCAGGAGAACCCAGGGATGGCAAGGGAACACCCGAAGGCTGGAGCCTGAGCAGGGGCTTCAGCCAACTGGGCAGACCCCAATGTCGAGGGGATCGGGCAGGGGGAGCCCAGAGGTGGACCCAGCCTGCACCTGAGTCTCCTCTCCTGGACCTTCTGGCTAGGCATCAACTCCTAGGAAGGAAGGCCGGGGCAGTACCAGAACATTCTCCTTAGAACGCTTGCCCCGGACCTGCAGGATGACTCACCACAGATCTCATCACAGAGGGGGCTCTAGGCATTCTCAGGAGAGGCCTTTGCTGGTGTCACAGAGGCCCAAGGAACGACCCCCACACACACTCCGTTAGCCACAGCCGAACTGGGTAGACTGAGTCGAGAGCCTGGAGCCTTGAGTGGGAGCCGTGGGTCTGTCCTCGTCCTGGCAGGCCCCACATGGCACACTCGTGCCTCCTGCAGGTGGCTGTGTGAATCCCACAACAGCCCTGTGAGGTGGAGCTACAAGGCGGGGTTGCAGGCCAAGGAGAAAAGGCCCGAGGAGATTTGGGAGGACACCTGGAAAGCAGGTGGCTGCTCTCCCATTGGCCTCAGACCCTGCACCTGGCAGGCTTGGAGTCCTGGTCTCGCTGGGTGCCGAGGACAGAGCCAGCGCTTAGGGTCAGATGCATCCCAGCCCGGCTGTCAGGGTGAACCCACAAAACCGAAATGCCGATGTGTTCCTTCCAGAAGGATGGGGTCCCCGCCCAGGGCACATGGTTAGCCCTTTCCTGCCCAGAATCAGGCTTCTTGGGCAGCGGGCTCATAATCAGGAAGCCAATTCATGAAGCTGTGATGAGAAGTTTCCCCATCAGAGGAGGCAGAATCCCACCCGATCAGCCCTGGGGGGCTTGCCGAATGCCACAGCAGACACCTAAGAGTCGTCCTTGTCCTCTTCCTCTCCCACACCTCCCTGACCGAATCGGCCACCAAGTTCTGTATGTCCTGCTTCGTGCATTTCTCGCCGTGTGCTCTGCCACGGCCAGCTGCCAGCTACCATCATCCCTCACCTTGACCACGCGTGGTCCCCTGTGTGGACTCCCACCAGCACCCGTGTTCCCCACCCAATCCCTCCTCTGTGCTGCAGCCAGAGAGATCGTTTCCAAACAGTGTCAGCTCACGCCACCCTGCCCTCCACACCTGCAGTGCTCTCACCAAACCCTTCACCTATCCCCACAGCCCTTGAGATCAGCCTCAGCCTGCACTGCACTCCTGGCTCCCAGGCTCCAGCCACACTGGCCCCTCCGTTTCTGGAACGTGCCAGGTCCCCACTCGCCAGCCTCTGTTAGCTGCTTCTCACCTGCCAAGGGCCCAGGGAGGCCTTTGCTGACCCCACAGATGGAGCAGGTCCTCCTGGCCCTCTCCCTCAGCTTTCTGCATTTGCCCACTGCGTCTTGAGAGCTCATGTGCTCACCTGATGAGTGCCTCTGCCCTCTGGAGTTGTGCTCGCCAAGGGCAGGCCTGTGTCCACTTCCCCGTGCTTGGCATATAGCCGCTCAGTTAACATTTGCTGAGAGAAGGGAGGAAAGAAGGGAAGAAGGGAGGGAGGGAGGAGAAAAAAAGGGAAAGAATGTGATAGTTCTCCTGCTGTATCTACTTCATCTCTCCATTTTACTTTCTCTCTTTAAAAAAAAAAAAATATATATATAGTATATATATATAATTATATAGTATATTATATATATATATGTATAGTGTGTGTTTTTAAGTCTATGACTAGGTTAGTGTTCTCAATTGAAAAATAAAAAGTTTCCTTCTCCTGATCTAAACTAATAAAATTCAGAGCCCCCACCCTCAAACCTCCCAGAGGTACAAATTTCCAGACTCCAAGAAAAATGGTAAACTTATTTTTAATTGTCTGATCAGTAACTTATAACCCAGATATAGTTCAGGGAGGATGAAAATGACCTACATGAGAACTAAATGTATTTAGACCTATTACAGATACTATATATATGTATATATATTTTTTCAAATATTTGAGAGCCTCTCATGCATCAGCTATAAATTTAAATAAAGCAACAGTTACTGTAACTCACAGTAAGAAATGCATTTTACATTGGAGTTCTATGCACACAGATTCACAGATAAAATTTCATAAAACACTTATTTTACCACATGAAATGCCTTCTCTTCTATTCTTTCTATCATATTCTTTTTGTTCTCTCTTTTTTAAAGAGCATAAAGGTAATTTTTAAGAAAATTAACTAATTGGTCATAATGAACAAAATCCATTTCCTGCTCACTGCTTGATCACAGCCCACAGTTTGAAAAGCCCTAGAATGGGATGTAGTTCCTCGCCATGGCTCCCGCAGGGTGGTGGGCAGAAGATCCATCGCAGCAGACTCCTGCAGAGGTGACACGGGGAGCCAGCCTTGTTGGGGTTGAGATTTTAGGGTGTGCCTTCAGAACCTCGTGTTTGGCACCTGATAAGCCTCATCAGAAGGGAGGCCCCTGCCTGCCTGCCTTCTTAGAACTACTCCATTTTAAATTAGCTGTTAAATTACTTCCATTTCAGTTAACTAAACCAATAATTGATCAACCACTCTTAACCCAGGCTTTAACAACAGGCTTCAGGAAATTGTGGTGCATGTGGTTAGGGGAGGCCATAGTTTTCATCAGATTTTCAAAGCATTAGGGAATGAAAAAAGGGTTAGGAACCGCTGCAGGGTTTCCCACACTTGTAGAAAGCAGTTTCCCACACTTGTAGAAAGCAGTAGATGAGAGGGTGGACACTCAGCATCCCACTGTTCCTCTCCTGCCCCCATCTTCCTTTCTCCTACTCTGCCCCATTCCCCTCACACCTGCACAGCCTCACCCAAGCTACAAAACAGGCACAACTCTTAGAGCCCCTCTCCCCACCACTCACAAGCCACGTGAGCTTGGGAGCTCCAAAAGGTGTTGCCCAGTCCTTCCTTCCAGGAGTGTGGAAGGTTTATCCCCTCGCCTCACTGTCGTCCATGTGAAATCTCGGCATCCTCGCTGTACATTGTTCTTAGAAGCCCTCTGTACGTCCTTACAAAACATCACATTCCCAAGCTGAAAAACTGGCCGTTCCCATATCAGGCTTCACGGGCCTATGACCTGTATAGTTGCAGAAGACCTCAGCTTGATTTAATGTTCTGCTCTTGCCATCTTGAAATTCTGAAGAGTTTTTGAATAGGGAGCCCCTTATTTTCATTTTGCACTGGAGCCTGCAAATCATGCAGCCAGCTCTGACCATTAGATGGGACTGTGGCCTGCTATTTTGAGTAACTTCCCTTAGAAAAGTAATTAAAGATCTGCTGGCTGTACGACAGTGACACAGTGAAGTGCCATATGCTTTATATAAATGACAACAGTACAACAACACTATCTTTAGAGACTAAGAAGTCTGTGCTGGCCCACATCTGCTCGCTGGGGTATTTTTGTAGCACTTTGTAGTTTCTGAGTACTTTTAGAGCCAGTTCTGGGCCTAAACTGGGACCACACCAGTTCCAGTAAATTCTTTTTTAAGAGTTTCTACTGCTGAGGCCTGCTGACACTTCCTAATTTTGTGTAGTATAGACAGAATTGACCTCAGTTCTTGAAAGTTTTATTTAGCCATAGGATTGTAGTGTGTAAATTGGAAAGACCCTTTCATGGCATATCCACCTTGCTGAGGCCCAGAAACCTGCCTGGGTTACATCACTAACTAGCCTAGAAGCCAGTACCTGAATCCAGTCCTCCAATCACAGTTCCACTATGCAGTTGTCTTTTATCAGCCAGCACCACACCAGACACATAGGAACTCGGAACTTAGAACTGCCCAGAATAATTACAGTAAACATTAGCTAGCTGACTAAAGTGTTTGGTGCTTTTTTGTTTCTTGTTTTTTGTTTATCATAAGCAGTGGGCCATTTCAGAAAATGAAATATAATGAGGAAGCCAATATATGAGACACGTGTAGGTCTAGCAGCTCCAGTCGTAGGGAAGAAAAGGTGAGAGGTTGGAGCAAGGGAGGGAGGCTTCCCGGCTCCAAGGAGCTCTGTCTGGAACCAGGCTTTCAGCAGAGGGCAGCCATGGTCTTGTCTGCACTGAAGGGCCCCCTGCAGCAGGTCGGAGGACAGGCTGCAGGAGCGAGGCAGATTTTACAATAGTGCATGCCAGCGGTGGGAAGGCCTCGCTCCTGCGTGAACAGGCTTTGGAAGCGGGAAAGAAGGCTAGAGGAGATGGCGGGAAATGGAATTAGCAGGAAGTACAACTAGCAATGACAGCCGGCCACCCGGAGTGAGGGGCAAGCAGGCAAACAGCAATGCACCCCCAGTTGCATGGGGTGCTAAGAAGAGGCGGATTTGCCGGGAGGAGAGCGTAAAGGGCAGAAGAGTGAATGCAGCTCTGGACCTGCTGAAAGTGTGGTGTCTGGGGAGATGGGTGGCAGTGTCCGCGAGGCAGCTGGGAAGCTCGCACACGCTCACCCGAGGCCAGTGTGTGTGTAAGGAGTGTAGCCCGGTGTCAGTGACTCGCACACCGCGCTCCCGCAGGATGCTGACGGCCAGCGGCATTCATTCCCAGCCGCCCCTCCCACCCCTGGCTGGCTGCAACAGGTCACCAAACCTTTCACCAGCGGGGTAAAGGGGTCATGGATCTCGGACACACGTCCTAAAATCCCAACCACTCCCGAGGCTGGAAAGCAGTGCTTCAGAGTCTGGACCTGAGACTTGGGAGTGTTAATTGCCCCCTAAATTGGAAACCAGTGTTCAAAACAAATGTTATACAGGGGAGCGGGTGTAGCTCAGTGGTTTGAACACCTGCTTCCCATGTACGAGGTCCTGGGTTCATTCAATCCCCAGAACGTCCTTTTAAAAAAAAAAAAAGTTATACAAACCTGGAATTTTGAAGAGATAGAAACTGACAGAATTGCCCACTTGGGGAGCTGAAGGGGCCTCAGCTGTCTGTTAGTTAGTCCGTTTCCCTCATTTCCCACCCAAAGAGGGCAGCGCAAAGGGGACCGAGTGCACTTTGAGGGCAGCCACCGTACGTCCACAGACGCGCCACGCCGTGGCGTGGAGGCTGGCGGGACAGCAGGGCTACGTTTGCTCCCTGGATTCACATTGTGACGTTTTTGTTTTCTTAACCGGTGGAACTAAAGCCTGCAGAATCTTAATTACAAGGCATTGGCCAGGACTCACGAGCAGAAGGGTCCAAACAGGCACTGGTAAAGCACGGACAATCGTTTTCCCGTTAGCTTTTCTAACTCCAAGGGGCCTTGGAGAAGATCTACCGCAGCCTTCCCTGCGTGATGAAACGACACCCAGGTAGACGGGCGGTATTTACGCTCGCGTCAGCAGGGTTGGCTCACCTGATTTCCTGATTCTGTTTCTCTGTAACATTAAGCAGATAGAAGAGCGTATTTTCAGAAAAAGGCCTAAGAGGAGAGGGCGGGGGAGGAAAGCACTCCCCTTTGCCCCAAGCCCCACTGAGGAGCCCTGCCCCGGCTGTCCTTCGCCCGCTCTCAGACCTCACGACAGAGGGTGGCGTCTCCAGACTCAGCTGCCAGGACGCACCCTGAACCAGAAGGTCCCGCGGCATCCGTCCTGCCCCCCTCTCCTGGGAGGCCGTGTGCCTGTCGCGGCCGCCGAGACACGCAGCAGAGCTGAAGTGTGCTGACCCAGGAGAGGGGCCGGGGGTCAGGGCCCACCCAGCACATGGCCAGCTTCCCCGAGGCCGTGGCGAAGGGCTCAGCCGCCAGAGTCCAAAGCCCCGGGTCACGTCAGCTCCTCTGCCGGCAGTTTCCTTGTCTGCAAAGTGGGCATTTAGGAGAGTTAGGGGACAAAGTTCGGGCCAAGCCCAGTGCCCAGACAGAGCGAGGACGCTGTGGACAGTAGGTAAAAGCAGGAGGGGGTGCTGGCCGAGAGGATGCTCCCCAGAAGTCCAGGCGGTCAGGGAGCCGTTGGCAGTGCTAGGAGAACTTAGATTTTACCAAGCAGTTGGAGCATCACGGATTCTTCAGTGACCACCCAGCTTGGCAAGTTGGACATCTGCATGTTCCCACTGCATGATTTAATGACTCACACTGGGGTCCTGGAGCCAGGAATGACAGGCACCACTGTAGCTCAGCGTTCCTCATTCTAAACCTAACCAAAACCCTCCATAATGCTGATTTTTTTCTAAAAAAAGAGGCCTGGGTCTGAAGGAAAAGTTATTTTCCATTTCATACTTTTAAGAAACGTTTTGCTTAATCGAAATGTGATTGGCTTAATTACATGTAAATGAGAAGTTTTACATTTCCGTCGCACCTTTCCACCCTTGTTTCACAAGGTTCTCGAGAGCCCCTTGGAGAAAGAGGCCAGGACGCTTAGTCCCCTTTGGTTGACTGAGTGGGGTGCCGTGTGCCCGCCCCGAGTCCCGGGACCACGCCGCGGGAAACGCAGATTCTGGCCACGGGTGGGCTTGTTGGTGCCAGGGCTGTACCTGTCTGGGTCCCCCTCCAGGGCCTGTGCTGGAGCCACTGCTGGGCGATTTCAGGTCACTGTTTTCCCAGATGTTACCCCTTTCTCCAGCAGCCTGTGGATGCTTCTTTTGCAAATACTTTCCCCTTAGTATTTCGGCGGGTTTTTCTGTATGTGTCCAGTTTTCATAGTTTTCCATTCTCATCATTTTTACGGCCCCTGTCTCGTGTTCAGTCTCTTTCGGATGGCCACATCAAGCAGAGGCAGACAGGCTGCTCCGCCAACAGCCCCAGGGCTGGCTCTGTCCTCCAGCTCCCAGTGTGTCCACTTCCTGACCGCTGGCCGGCTGTTCACCCGTAAAGTGAATAACATCTGCCTTGGGCTCTTATCAAGTTAAATGCACGTAACAGGCACTCCATAAAAGCAAGCGGTTATCGTCACTAATAACATCATTTCCATTATCACTTAAAGTTTTAGGTTAAAAGAGGACCATGGCTTCTTTTCCTAAGCTATGTGGCCACTGGCCTTTCCCACCTAGAATCTGCGGGCTGTGTGACTTCTCGGAGCTGCTGCCACCAACTTGAGTTCCACCCAGTCAAATCCTATGGGGCTTTTTTTTTTTTTTCCTAAGATTTATTTTATTTATTTATTTCTCCCCACCCCCTTGTTGTTTGCATTTGTTGTGTGCTGGTCTTTTTTTAGGTGGCACTGGGAACCGATGTGGGAGGGGGGCGCCCAATCACTTGAGCCACCTCTGCTCCCTGCTTTCTTGTGCTCTCATTATGTTTTCCTCCGTGTGTCTCTTGTTACTTCATCTTGTTGCATCAGCTCGCTGCACCAGCCCGTCGCATCAGCTCGCTGTCTTGCTGGTCTTCTTTAGGAGGCACCGGGAAGCGAACCTGGGACCTCCCGTGTGGTAGGCAGGAGCTCAATTGCCTGAGCCACATCTGCTTCCCCTGTGGGGCTTTTAATAAGTGAACTTGAGGTGCACATGACAACGGGGGTGAATCTTGAGGATATTATGTTGAGTAAAATAAGCTAGACACAGAAGGATGAATATTGTATGGTCTCACCGATATTACTAAATACGATGAGTAAACTTATGGGGTTGGCCTATGGAGTGCAGGTTGGTAGGAGACAGAATGTGGGCTCAGAAGGGGGAGCTGATAACTGAATGTGTGCAGAATGTTTAATAAGGTGGATTGTAAATATGCGGAAATGGATAGAGGTGGTAGTAGCACATTATAGTGACTACAACTAATACAGCTAATTTATAGGTGTGTTTTGGCTGAAGGGGGAGTCCAGGGGGGCTAATGTTAACTAAAGGGCAGCTAGAGGGTAACCCAGGGACTGTATAATATAGTGATTCCGGTGGTGGATGACAATTGTGGTTAAAAATACAAATGCAAGAGTGCTCCTCTCCTGCAGGGTGTAAGAATAGGGTGATACCTGGGAAAATACAACAAATGTCACTTATAGACTATAGTTAACAGTGTATTGTAATATTTATGTAGCAGTGGCAAAGAAGGTACTATATCACTGCTAAAGCTAGAAAACTGTGTGGGATTTGGTTTTATGAGATGTGAGTATGATCAAGCTGTTTTCCCCTTCATTTCCTTCATTAGCAAGGAGACCTCGGTCATGTCATTTAACCCATCTGTGCTCATTTATTCATATTTCGGAACACTGGAGAAACAGTTTGTTTTTAGGATTAAATGAGATAAATGTGCCTGGACAGGATTTTTTAAAAAGTAATACTTCCATAATTTGTTTTAAAAAATTTGTCTTTTGACGTTGAAATCATGTTTTAAAGAAATAACAATAAGCCACCTCTGCCTCGACCGTCTGCTGGCTGGCCGGGGCCGCTCCTCCTGAGCCGGTGCAGGCAGACAGCCCGTCCGTCAGCTCCGCTGTCCCACCTCCCAGCCGTGCCTTCCCGGAACGTATTCCAGTGTCACACCCCTGCCTTTCACCGGTGGTGGCCCCAAATCTTATCTTTCGCCAGCATTTTCTAATGCCTCCACCTGGCACGCAGGAGCTGCGACTGCTGGTAAACCTACTGAAGGCAGTTACAGGATTGTGCTTCCTTTACTTAATGGCCTTTTAGTGCTGCATGCGGGGCGCTGACTTAGGGTCAGGGTTACAGGGTGACTGCAGACCAGCACCTGGGGCAGAGAGGAAGACTAACGCGCAGTCCCTGCAGGCAGTGGTGGCAGAGCGCCTCCCGGGCCTTGCCAGCTGACCTGGCTTCACGCCTCGCTGTTTTAGCGCAGGGGCTCTTAACCTTTTCTGTTCCAGGGACCCCTCTGCCAGTCAGGTGAAAACCACGGCCCCCTTACCAAGTCCACACTGTACTGTGCATTATTTAATAAATATATCACACCCGCACCAACACGTCCCCACAAGAACACTGTTCTTCTGAATTTCAATTCAAGCTCACAGACCCCTGGTTAAGAGGCCCTGCTCTAGAGAATTTGGCTGCCTGGTACCCCTCTGGGTTTACCAACACCCCCACCCCCGCGTCCCATCCCCCTCCCCCGGGCTCTGCCGGGGGCTCAGCAAAGCTGGAGCACAGGCCCCAGAGCCCTCGTTTGGGGAGGAGACCCTCACCCTATTTAAGGGGCCCTCCAGAGCTCTTGCATAGAGACCGGTCCCTTCTGGTGGGACCCACACTTTATGCTCAGGGACGTGGCCATGACGCCAAAGCGTTTCTTTAAAGACCCTCCACTCGCCCACGCCCACCCCTGCCACCCCAAGTGCACCGAGCGCCCCGTCCAGTTTGCCCACAAACACTGCTAAGGACAGTTGTTAGGGACTGCCCAGATGTGCAGTCCTGCAGGGGCGCTGCCCGCTGTCGGGTCCCTCTCCTCCAGACGTCCCCCACGCCCCCTAGGCTGCTGCGCTGTCCTGGGTCCTGGGAGCTGCAGCCACCTCGCACTCGCTTCCCAGCTTGGCTTGTGCCCAATTCAAGGTGTCCTCTTCCCCCTCCATGGACAATAACACCAGCCTTTTG